>CM074705.1:1660200-1917291 GCA_037367355.1 Neoscytalidium dimidiatum | reverse complement strand
ATAATTAAAATATTATTTACTTAAATAATAAAATAATATATAAATAAATAATATATTATTATTAGTACTTTTATAACTTTATATTTTTCTTAATATATTTAAGACTTTTAAAATATTACTTTTAATAATATCTATATATTAATATATAATAAGTTTTTAATATAATTAAATTTAATCTTTATATCTTAACTTATATAAAAAAAGTTTATACTAAATTTTAAATTTTAAAGATAGTCTATTAAATATTTAAAAATAATATTAGCTATAGCTATTATTATATAGATATCTTTATATAATTAAGTAATATATCTTATTATAATATATAGATAAAGAATAATAAATAGAATAATTTACTTTAAAATAGTAGATTATAATTTAAATAGATAATAAAATTATATATATATTAAGTTTTTTATTCTTAACTTATAATTTATAGCTTTATTATTAATCTCTAATTAGCCTTTATAAAATAGTAAAATAAATAATACTATATAAAGAAAATTATTATAATATTATAAAATACTAAATTATAAATAGATAGCTAAAAATTATTATAAGATAAAAACTATTAGTATATTACTAGTAGAACTCTAGTAGCTAAACGGAGAGTAAAATTTTAACTAAAGCTAGCTAACTAAAATCTCTTCTCTATTAAATTATCTATTTATAAATATAAGTCTTTCGTCTTTATATTAACTTTCTATCTATAATAAGACTAATAAAACTAATAATAAAAATTTATAGAAAAGAATAAGCTATATAAGAACTTATAATAAAATATATTAGTAATAGTAAGTTTATTTAAATTAAAAATAAGAGATAATTTAACTATAAAGATAGTAAATAATTAGGTTATAAATAAATAGAAATATTACTATAAGTAGATATTTACTACTATTTCCACTAAAAAAAGTATATATAGAAGTACTTCTAATATTATAAGGTAGCGCTGCCTAGCTGTAATTATAGCTGATGATGGGCATGCTAACTGGTAGACAGGGGAAATCAGGTGTGGAGAATTGAGTAATATTACTTTATACGAAACGAGCACTGATGCCGGGCCTATGACCCCCCACATCGAAAACCTATGCCTGCGACCGTAGTATGTCTACAGCTCAGCATTTGACAGAGCCGGGGCCGGCTTCGCGGTCTGCATTAACATTGCGACCGCGTGCTACGGAGAAAAGTCGATGGCAGGAAGCAGAAATTACCGGAGCATATGGTAAAAGACAAGGCGCCACCCACACACAGAGGTTGCAAGGATCGCTTGATTATGTGGTATCATTCCTTGATTCAATGTGACTTGCTTGACCCTCCGTCGAACTCCGAATGCCGTATGATACAACAAAGCCCATAAACCCAGCCTGACCCGTCCGGCAAAAAAGGCTTCATATCGCGCCTATCCAGGCCGATGTAGAAGATTCGTGAAAAACATGCAAAGGAAAAGTAGACGCTTAACCACCGAAGCCGTAGAGGGTACGGCCTTGTCTCTTGAGAGCGTAGACAACGTCGAGAGAGGTAACGGTCTTGCGCTTGGCGTGCTCAGTGTAGGTAACGGCGTCACGGATGACACCCTCAAGGAAGGTCTTCAAAACACCACGGGTCTCCTCGTAGATCACTGGTGACTGTTAGTGGATAGGAGGTCTACGGCACATGGACAACATACTGGCAGAGATACGCTTGACACCACCACGGCGGGCGAGACGACGGATAGCGGGCTTGGTGATACCCTGGATGTTGTCACGCAAGATCTTCCTGTGACGCTTGGCACCACCCTTGCCAAGGCCCTTTCCACCCTTGCCACCTGGAAAGAGTCAGCACGATGGAGTGGAGGGAGTGAAGCGAGTGGGGACGTACGGCCAGTCATATTGATAGAGTTAAGGAAGTAGTGGTGAGATAAGTGTGGGGTCTGAGCTGAGCGTGGAGACGCGTGTGGACGTGGATGGTGGTTGGTCGTTTGTGGTCAAGAGCAGAGAGGGTGGGCGGCGATATGGTATTTATCAAATGCGGCAGAGCGACGCGTCGGAGCGCTCATCAACATCAACAGCGCGCGGGAGCAGGGGCCAGCGGAGCCGCGGGCGGCGGGCGCGGGCGTCATCGCTCGCTAAGGTGATCTCGCAGCGACCCTTTTTCGGCTTAGCGCAGACGCTCTTATTTTCGACCAATAGAAATTCGGCAGGCAATCGCTCTGAATCCAGCACTTGGTAAGGAGCTTTCAAAGCGCGCTAAATCGGCAGCAAAAACAGTCAGAGCGCAGCTGCCTGATCATCCGCCGCCCGCCCGCCTTCCATATAAGCGCTTCTCCCACACCCGCTCCCCCAACTCCTAACAACACCCGTTCACGACTCCACCCGCCATCGACAACTCCATACTACCCATCCAAGAACCCATTTTCAACTCACTACATCAACTGCAAGATGGCCCGTACTAAGCAGACTGCCCGTAAGTACTCACCACTCTCCTCGCTGCCGCTGCGTCGCTGTTGCGTACGTGCCGGTCGCGTTTCGCCCGGTCGCGCGCTGTTGCAACACCGCCACCTCACCTCACGTTTACCTCCGCAACCCGCTGACTCATCATCACAGGCAAGTCCACTGGTGGCAAGGCCCCTCGTAAGGCCCTCGCCTCTAAGGCCGCTCGCAAGTCGGCTCCCTCTACTGGTGGTGTCAAGAAGCCCCACCGCTACAAGCCTGGCACCGTCGCCCTCCGTGAGATCCGTCGCTACCAGAAGTCCACCGAGCTTCTCATCCGCAAGTTGCCCTTCCAGCGTCTTGTTCGTGAGATTGCCCAGGACTTCAAGTCGGACCTCCGCTTCCAGTCTTCTGCCATCGGTGCTCTGCAGGAGTCCGTTGAGGCTTACCTCGTCTCGCTGTTCGAGGACACCAACCTTTGCGCCATCCACGCCAAGCGTGTCACCATCCGTAAGCCACCTTGAACCATGCCATCAGATATTCGCATTACTAACGGTATTGTAGAGTCGAAGGACATCCAGCTTGCCCGCCGCCTTCGTGGTGAGCGCTCTTAGAGGGCTTTCTTCTTCGCATCACCGCCAGATACCACAGAGTCTGTGACAAGATCATTTGACGCGGACGGTGATTGCACTCTGCTTTCTCGAGGATGGGATGCCTGGCGTTCTAGGATTGCTTTCAATGGATGATGGGCTCGGGTTTCTGGCTTTTCGGTGGACCATGGGATGGTTTCCCACAGTGATGCTTGTACATTAATACCACGGGCATTGAGATGATCTCATGAAAGTCTCTTAAGACATCAATTCTTGCCATCGCCCTTCTGCCTTTCGTGACTGACTATACTTGAGTATCTCGGTAGATAGTGTCTATTAACTCGATGCGATCGTCATTGCGCGTATCGTGCGGGTAGGTGCAGCTGATGCTTTCGTTCCTTGTGCTCGTGTTCGGCCTTTTCCTGTGCGGCGGCCCTTTGGTTGAGAAGGGTTAACCAACTTTGCCAGCCTATCGCGACGAACCCTGGGTCTTATTCAGCGGCGCATTTTTGTTCAAGAGTGAACACTACTTACCAGCAAAAATGCTCCTGAATTGTGGCTGAATAAATGTGAAGCTGAAAGCGGTCACGGCGGGCCACACTGCAAATATGTCAGCTTCTTGACGACATGAGCCTGCTTACTACGCACGTTTACATGAATTCACCCAAGAAATAGGAACGGCGATTTTGACTCTCTCGATAAGTTCTTCTAGAGTTGCGCCGCTGAGCAAAGAGTGCATCGAGAAAAAGTAGGTGTTGAATATAGGAGTAAATACTAGCTGGTTCACAAAGATCTTGGTGGCCAAACTCAGTATTCTGGAATTGTAGTTAAAGGACTGGCCCAAAAACAGAAACCACCGATAGCTGGGAATCGACGTCAGGCTGCCGATGAAGACAGACCTCAGCGCTCTGGCCGGGTCGTAGGGATCATCCCCAGAGGCAGCAATATTCTGAGCGGATAGATCTCCAAAGAACCAAATCTGCAGCACCGTGGGTCAGCACAACATTTTGGTGAAGAGTGGGGTGCCGTACTGTGATTGTACTCAACAGTTGAACGACATAGGGTCGGCGGGCCTGCGCACGACTGTAGGCGCGAAATGGCCTTCCCACAGGCTCCAGCCATAGCCAAGATGGACCCGGGATGGTGATGGTCTTCGGTTCTGACTCTTGTGCCTTCTCTAGGGGCTGGCGGCTTGCTTTGGTGGATTTCTGTCGGGCACCTGCCTGTCGGCCTGCAAAGCGCTGCAGAGCCGGCCCTCGACGGGCAAGCACACGTGCAGCAGTAGCAGAGGTCATGGCGCTATCGCTGGCACCAGAGTGTCGGAAGTGCAAACCGTCATCTTTTGTCGTGAAGACTGAGGTATTTCAGCCCGGCGGCGATCAGCGGGCGCAAGTGGACCGCGGCGGGATTGCGTGCCTCAGCCCGGCTCCGACACCGAAGCCGAGAGGGACTGCCGAATGCCGGTGTGTTCCTGCAGCATTTTTGCCTTCTTTCGCCTCAGGCTGCAACAAGCGCGTTCGCGCGTCAGACGCCAGTCGCAGAGGCGCTCCATGTCGCGTCTATGACGCCGCCACAGATTCGACCACGCCCCACAATGGCCAACTGCCCTTCGCCGCCTCTTGAAGATGCCACAAATTCCGACTATGGCAGTGACTTGGACAGCGAAGTAGTCATACAGGTCCTTTCTCAACTAGAAGCTGCACCTGTTGCGACGCTGGCCTTGGAGAGCATCGAAGACAATGCGCCGCGCTCTGCAGCGGCTCGCCTCCCGCTTATTCGACCTTCGACATGTCCGTCCCGAAGCCGACTCGCTGGGTCGTCGTCACCTATCAAAATCGGCCACAACCAGAGCCCATGGAACTGTGAGAAACGCCCTGACAGCATCCCGGACAGGACTGACGCGCTGACAGCGATTAGCTGCCCGGGAGCAAGGTCCGGCTTTACGTCCTTCCGCTGAACCCGAGCAAAGTGCCAGCGACCAGGCTGATGAGAAGTCGCCTCTGCAGCGCTTTCGAACCTCGCCCAAGAAACCACTTTCTGTGACAGACATCGTTTCTCCAGCGTGGTGTGAGCTGCAGTATTGGTACACGCTGACCAAGCATGGCCGCAAGAAAAGGACTCCTGCAATGAAGCAAGGCTCCAGAGTCCACAAAGAGCTAGAAGACCAGGTTCACACTACTGTTGAAGTCGTAGTCCATTCGAGAGAGGATTCTTGGGGCCTGAAAATTTGGAACGTCATTCAGGGTCTTCGGACCCTCAGAAACACAGGCCGGACGCGTGAGCTTGAAGTATGGGGGGTCATTGATGGCCAAGTGATCAACGGAATCATCGACGAACTGTCATACACTTGCCCAGACGAAGGCCTAGAGGAACTCGCCATTGCTCGACTAAACAAATCTCGGGCGCAACCAGCCAACCAGACTTCAATCTCACAGTATTTCAATGCCCAGGGAGCGACCGAATTTGAAACAAAGAGCTGGGTCGGCGAACCCCATCCCCTTAGAAAAGTGTGGATTACAGATGTGAAGACTCGAAATAGCAAGACCCTCCCCCAAGGCGCTTCCATGCGACCCACAGTAATGCAGCTCATGATTTACCGCAAGCTGCTAGGAGAATTAGCTGCGAATCTGGTTGACGCAGAAACCATTTTCAGGCGGTACAGGCTCAAATCAGACGACAGCTTTACCGATGCATTCGTGGCCCAAATTGCTGGTTTGGACTTTGATTCTCCGGATGCCTCGTCGGACAATCATGTTGCGTCATTCAGCAGGCGGCAGAACGCGCTTTCGGAACTGTTGGCACACAACTCCCTGAACAAATTATGGGCCTTAATGGTTCGGGAATTTGGCAAGGCTATATCTGGACCTAGCGCTATTGGATTTGTGCTTCAAGCCGAGTTCCGCCATCAGCAAAGCGGCGATATTCTTGGGTCGAGGAATATTGTGTATGACGAAGTGTCACTACACAAATACATTGCAGAAGAGATGGAGTGGTGGCGTGGCGAACGTAAGGCAAAAGGCGTGGATATCGAGGAGGCGTTCAAGTGCCGCATTTGTGAGTTTGCGGAAGTTTGCGAGTGGCGCAAGGAGAAGATTGAAGAGGCGCTGGAGAATCACCGCAGGAAGGGATCATCAAGAATGAAGTCGTCCGTGTGAGTATATAGAAGCGTGATATGCTAGAACCGTATGGTTGGCGCCATTCGACTACTGATCGGTAGCAACTACGTAGCTGTATGTCGACAGCCATTACATGATGGAGCGCAATAACTTCTCTTACAAAGGCTTGTACTTGGACAAGCCAGTAAAAATCGAACCTTTCCCCACCCTTAAGGAGGAAAGCCGACATGCGACCGCCCATGTTGGTGAGTCCCACGTGTATGCCGTTGCGCCGGAAAAGCAAATCAATTCGAACAAAGAAACCACAAAATCAGAGGTATCTCAAGCACTCGAAACGCCCAGAAAAGAGATAGAGTCAGTGTGTGTACGGAGCAAGAATTGGAGAAACGGGGATTCCAAAATGTTTCAATTGGAGTTTAGTACCGCCTGTTCATAAATTCAGCCAGTGTTCGATGGGTTATTTCCGACTTTCCGGTTGCGAGATATGTGATGCTGTGGGTAATCCCCGCCGGCGTATAAATCGGGGTCGACTGACCTGTATCCGCCCGACTCTCGTCTGCTCCGATGACGTCTGGGCGCAGGGCTGTGTTCCTCAATGACTTCGACAATATCATCACCGTCGACTCTCCGTTCGCGCTCACTAGTAACGCGCTCCTCGACCAGAACGGAGCGACTTCGGGGGCGCGCTTGCGGTGGGGGCGGTGGGGGCACGCTGGTACGGCGTTCCTCGACGACAATGTGCTGGTGCGGACGGGGACTCCGGCTGACTTCGCGAATCTCGTGCCTGGAACTACGGCGGCTCCGTCGGGAACGCGGCGAGCGAGGGTGGCGCTCGCGCACGACTATTTCCTCCTCACCAGCTATAGCATTGCGACCGTTCAGGTTGGCAACTGTCATGAGCAGCCACACAATAAGCAAGAAGCCAGCGACGGACCCAAGGACGATCCCGACGACGGCACCAGGCGCAGGGCCGGAATTCAGGCCTTGGTAGGACAGTGGAACGTAGCCACCACTCGAATCGGCGTTTTGGCGTGGCTCAAGACGTCTGGGCGTGTCTGCGAGAAGAGGGTCGTTGGCGGAGACGGACCGCAGTTTGAGGTCATCGGCGGCATCCGGCGCAACTGGGTTCGAGTCGACAGAGGGTGATATCGCTGGCATTGTGGCGCCGGATAGGCGTGTTGCCTTTGTGTTGCGCCGAGGGCACAATCTCCGAGTGTCTGTAAAGGCAGCGCTGATGGCGGCGGTGGGTTGGCGGGTGGCGAGCGCACGTACGCGCAGGTGCTTTGGGCGGGGGTTTCGAGGTCTCCAATGGGAATACCGCGACGGTGCAGTGCGATTACGGAGCGAGCGACGAGCTAGGCGCGAGTATGGGCGACCGAGGCGCAACAGTGGAACGAGGGGCAGCGGTGTTTGAGCGGGAGGGAGCGCGACATGAGCCAGTATTTGGAAGAAGGTCGTGGTAATGCGCTGACGCAATTCTTCGTGAGTGTTCGCAGAGCTGGTGGCTGGGAGAGAGATGCGAACCACAATGTTCGGCGCAACCGTCCTGTTTTCTTCTCGGCGCCCATGCGAACCCGCCCGCCACAGTCCGGTGCACACGCAGCTACACCACGTGCGGCAACTTGCGGGCTTGGTCAATCGCTCGCATCCTGGATGTTTCCGCGATCTTCCTTGCCGCCTCCGGATCATCCGCGTCTCCACAGCAACAGCTGCACTGACTCTCGGTGCCTCTGCTCAGAAGCTGCCGCCGCGCAGCCCCAAACGTGATTTTGTCGCTGTGACCGTGTCCGATTACCGAGCTCGGATTCGAGCAGCTCCAAGACGTGCCTGAAAAGGGATCTTGCTATTCGCAGACACTCACTATCAGGTCCGGACGCACCGTACCACCGCACCGGTTTTCTACGAGTGGCGGATGGCGTTAACATAATCGCAGTTCAGGAGGATCAAAACGGGAACCCGATTCTGCGAGCCATACGCTGCATTGCGGTTATAAAATGCTCAGAAACAGCCGCGGGGAATGCAAGTAAACACGCCTGGGTACGTCGGGATGAGCAGCCTCCGTCGAGATGCATGCACTCCCAGCCTGCCGTTGCTATGCTACCCTTTATGGAGAGAGCCTATGCGAAACAGGCATTAAGTTGGGAATGTCGACGTGATCTCCCGCAAAATGACAACAGAGCATCGTGGAGCAGAGAGAGCGCTGGAGACTTTACAGTGATTCCGCATCTGGAGGCGTTGCTCTCGTAGCTCGCAAATATAGGGGGTTCGCTACAGAGTCCTGGGACGTAACCGGAAGCCGGGCTGGGCTACCGTTCGGAAGCAAGGAGATCGCGAGACACAACTGGAGATCCATTTGGCAGGCTGTAATACACTTGGAGACATGGGATTCATGGGGAAGATGGAGGAGCAAGCAAGGAGAAGGGAAAGGGAAGGGCAAGGGAAGGGCAAGGGAAGGACCTCAGCGCAGTTAAGGGGAAGTTCCACCTGGGAGATTGGCGAGATAGGCAAAGAGAAGCTCCTCGCTCGATTCTTGCTGACAGGATGCTGCCGTCTCAAGTCTCGCTTAAGACCGTAATGTCCAGGCGCATGCGGAGCAGTTGGGCCCAAGAGCAGCTTGACCGCAAACGGCTAGTGACACGCGCATTCGAGGTCCGCTCCGCCGCAATGCCGAGAGATTGTGACACTCCCCCATCCTGCGACGCATCAAGTTGCCGCCCTCCACCTCACCCAAAACCTTCCCTCGACGCTCCTTTTTCCTGCGGTCGGAGTCTGCTTCCTGCCTCCAGCACGCAGCCACCCGCTCGAACCCGCGAAGACTACGCCATAATACCAAGCCACGCGCATTCGCATATTTCGCGTTTATAAGGTTACGAAAAAGTGCATTCCATCTCGGCTCCCGGTCACTAGAAGCTGCCGCTCACTATATACCTATCGCTTAACCTCGAGCCGCGATGTCGCAAAAATTCGTGAGTATCCTAAAGCACATACCTCAGCACCCTAATTCATGCATGTTGACGCTTATCAGGACGCTCCCCCCCCTGGTTATCCCCAACAGCCGCCGCCAGCAGCGTATGGCCCTCCTCCTCCATCCGACTATTCAACTCCCCCGCCCCAAGGAGCCTATGGTTCGCCACCCCCTCAAGGATACTACGGTGCACCTCCGCCACAAGGCTACTATCCTCCCGATCAACAGCATATGTATGGTCCCCCGCCAGGGCAGATGCAATACCAGCAAGGATATCCGCCCCAGACCGTCTACGTGGAAGAGAAGAAGAGTAGTTCTGATGGAATCTTTACCGGATTGTTGGCTGGTCTGGCGTGCTGCTGTTGTTTGGACTGCTTGTTCTGAGTCTTCTTTTATCATAGCGATGTGGCTAGGGTCGACATACCAGGATTGTCTGGGCGTAATACCTGTCTGATGGCACGGCGTTGGTCATTCTCTCTTACCCTCCAGCTGGCGTGCTGGGTTTCATGCTACCGTATAAGGCTTTCATCGAGTGACGAGAAGGTCCTGATTGGATTGAAGTACCTCCCGTAATCTGTAATGTCACGTCTGTTTGAACGGTGCTGGCTGCACCATTTCAGAAGACCTCAACCCCTGACGTCGTTTTGCGCTCTTTTGATCTTAAGTTGCAGTCTTTATGAGACGTCCATCTTCTCGCCCGGCGTACTCTCCTCTGCTTCGCCCTCTTCCATTTCACTTTCATTCTCGACTTCTCCAGACTCGGTCATATCGGCGTCTCTGTCCCTTTCCTCGTTCTGGCTGTCATCTTCCCTCCTCGCCGGGCTACCTGCACCGCCGAAACTGGCTGCCGGGCTGGGAGCAGTAAGCAGGCCCTTTTGCACGGCCAACTGGCTCCCTTGGGCAGGGTTCGGTGTTTGTCCACCAACGTCTGGCCTGGGCGTTCCAACTACACTCGCCTCGCCCTTTGCGCTGCTTCCCTCTGGACCTTCATCAATACCCTCTTCGCCGCCTTCCATACCCTCTTTACGCTCTGCTTCTTCCTTTTCATCCCTGATCAGCCGCAGCATCTGGCGGCCTTCCTCCACAATTCTGCCAAACTGCTCTCTCCTCTCTGCCCATGTTTGAGCGTAGACGCTACTTTCCTGTTCTAGCTCGGCGATTTCAGATTCTAGTTTCTGCAGCTGAGTAGCTTGGTCTTCGCGAGGGCGCAACATGCGGTTGCTGGTTATCTTTTCGGCCAATTCGTCATATGTTTTCCTGCGGGCCAAGGTCGCGCGGGCAACGTCGAGTTGGACGCGTAGTGATGCGGTGCTCCCACGGATGGCAGCGGCTGTAGCTTCGATCTTCGCTTTTTCCGCGGCATAGCGCTTCCTCTCTGCCTCGTTACTGTTGCGCAGGAGCTGGATGCGTACAACGCTGTCGGCCAGGGCAGCGAAGTCTAGCAACATGTCGGTGCGCCATGCTTCGCGCTCGACAGCATGGCTGGCGCGGGCGGCTTCAAGATCGTCATCGGCCGAGGTGGCATCGGGTGGAGGGGTCGGCAGAGCTGGAGGGGGATTGAAAATGGGTGAATCTGGCGTGAGAAGGCGTTTGGTAATGCGCTGGAACGGGCGCTCTTCGATGCGCAGCAGACGCGACTTGTGGATCAGATCTGGGCCTCGTTAGGAATCATCAATTCGCCACTACAGAAGGCGGAAGCATACCCTCATCAGCTTGGTCGAGCAGGCCATAATCCTGCGAAGACATGGCGGGCGGACGTGGGTGAGAAGAGGGTGAATTGTGCGGCCGCGAAACACGCTGCTAGGTAGAAGTAAGTAATGGATACATACATGCTGCCCGCACGCACCTTGGGGCTGCTCCGGGAGAACCTCGGCGATGCCGTCGTATTTAAAGCTGTCAGGCTCAAGCTGCAAGTTGGAAGCAGTGGCCGCTGGTCACTCGTCACCCGTCACTCCGCCTTCCTTTGGCACCTCCGAGACCACTAAAGTACTTCCTGCCTTCGTCACCCTCCTTCCTTGCTGCCGTCCGACCTAGGCTTCTCCGCCCTACCTCCTCGCGTTTATCCCGCCTCCTCGTCTCCCCCCGCTGATAGTCGCTTCCACATGGAGCTTGTTGTTACCATCGGCCGCGGAATCCGCCATCGCCTTGGAACTACCACCCCATAAGCACTTACTTTTTACACGCAACGGAGCGCTCAGTCCGCCACAATGCCAGCCCCCTCGTTACTGGACATGACGAGGCGGCGTTTGCAGCGCAGCATCGACCAGATTATCGATGTCGGCGATATCCCGTTCCACGTACTGGAGCCTGTGCTGAGGAAGATAGAGAATCCGCAGCAGCTCCGCGAGATTGAAGCCAACAGCCCGCATATCGCTGAGGATACTGGCCCTCTATGGCTGAATTTCATCAAGCGCGACATCCAAAATTGGCAGAAGAAGCCCCACAAGCCCAGCAACCCTGTCATGTGGAGCAAGGTTTACGACAAGCTCAACCGTGAGCAGGATGAGGAAATAGTCGCGCAGCAGGAAGCTTTGAAGGCTGCGTTGGCTGAAAAGGAGCAGGAACGCAAGAAGAACACAAGCAAGCTGCTTGATCGCGCCATCGATCCTGTCAAGCACCGCCGTGTGCACGCATCCTCGGGTACTTCAGTCACCAGGGATCCGCGTAACTACACGTACATGCCGGGAGAGACAAAGAAAAGGCTTACTGGTCGCGGCATCATGGCCAAAATACAACATCAGGCCCAAGCAAGTTTGTCTGTCAAGAAGAATAATTCACTTCTGAGTGTGCCGACTCACCTCCTCTCAAGCCGAACGAAGACCCTGACTGCGCCGAAGAGTATGGTGGCGGAGAAGAGCAGGGCTCCACAACCAATCGACAGGGGCAAGCAGGCGCCTTCGAGACTGTCCGCACCTGCACGCTCGCTACCTACAGCTGACGATTCGATATGGAAGCAAAGACGTGAGGCAGAGACAAGGCTTCGGGCATTAACCTCGGGCACGATTCCCCCGGCCAACGCGAGAAAGGTCAAAGATGAAGGCAGGGGTGTGGACCAGGAAAGTCGGGCAAGCAACGCTGTAGTCGGGACTTCTACGCGTCCTTTGAAGAGGAAGGCGGAGGCAAACTGCCTCGTACCGCCACGGAAGAAGTAGAGGGCTGGTATGGGCTCTTCTCTTGAAGAAGCACGGAGTTGGTGGATGTCATAGCATTTAAGGAAGGGTGCATTTGGGCGAACTTGGATTCAATGGAGGATACCCCGAATCTCAGAGGTTCAAAGCGGCGTTTACGGAACTTCTAGGCCGGATCTGGAATAGATAGGGAGAGCACTATGGTTTGCTCTTGACCCAAAGGCTTCGAAGGTCAATTGATTGTTTTTGATGAAACTCTTTGCACGGTCGCGCCTGTCTTTGTGACTGACCATAGGATGATCACACCCCAACGCCTTACTGCTGTGTCAAAATCGCAGCACAGCTCATATTGCAAGGCCGTCTAATACCACTGTGCCGTCATTTTGCTCATAGTTTCCATCCGCCCTCGCCGCCCGACGCTCACGAAATAAGTTATGCATGTCCGCCACGCAGCGCGAGGACCAAGTGCAGAGTAGCGCCGCCCTCGAGGTTGTATTCTGCAGCTGTTTTGTCGTCACTCCTGGGCGGCACGAAGCAGTGTTAGTATATTATCGTGTTATGGGTGGTGGAGAGAACGCACATCTGCTTGCCGCCGAAGATCAGACGCTGTTGGACCGGTGGAATTCCCTCCTTCTCTTCGACACGCTCCTTTATGCGCGAGACCTTAAGGGAATGGTGTGTTAGCCACATGTTGCATTGTGCGGGCAGCGCACACAAGCGGCAAAAGCGGGAAGACGGTACCTTGTAGTCGGGCTCGATGTCGAGCTCGATCTCCTTGCCAGTCAAAGTGCGCACCCTGTCGGTACGGTTAGCCAGTGCAGTGAGGGCGGGGCGGAGACGCACTTGATCTGCATGGTGTCAGAAACGCGGTGATTCAAGTGACGGATATAAGTGCTGTTTGAGTGCGCCGGAGCAGTGGCGTGGGGCGTTTGGTAGATCGATGGATAGCGCGGCGGCAGTCGAAGAAGCAGAGGGAGCGGAGGCTGGTGATGGTGGTTGTACTGGAGCTTTGTCAGGCTGCTGTTGCGCGCACGTCAGGCTTCTCGGAGCGTTTGCGGCAAATCGGTGCCTGCCTGCGCAGCGGGGCACCTCCGCCTTCCGCCCACGCTCCCGCTCGCCGTCGCCTCTGCTGTCTCTCACCTCTCCAGTCAGTCCTTCCACCTTTACATCCACCTTATGTCCGCAACTCACCTCCAGCGAGCTTATAGTACTCAGCCTCATTGTTGACCTTGTAAAAATTGTTTGCCGCCGTTGTATCCTGCCATTCGTGTTTTATCTCAAACCACAGTTAATGACGATGGAATAGCGAGCATCCTGACTCAAGCCATTGCCTTCTTTCAATGTGCTCGATATTATGAGCTGTGAATCGCTGTCCTGATGACTGAGGCGTCGTCTTAACTCAGTATAATCCACATATTGCTCCCAATTCCTTGCTTCACGGTAGTATCGCACCTGGGCCTTGTCGTGCTTTTCATAGCAGCTCAAGACATGTCAACTGAGAAGGTCCGTGAGATCACCACGTGGCTCTGCGACCATACCGACGCTCTGAAGGAGAGTTCGGCGTTCGGATCAACGAGCTGGGGCCGAACATGCCGAACCATTAAAGTGCTGGTGGCAGCAGGCTTGCAATCCCCTCTTCTGCACTACTTTTCTGATGCCTGTCACACTCAGCTCGACTACCCAATTGCTGTAGGTGGGCCCAACATTTAGCATATCACCCACCTGAGCTCCAATACTGGCACGTATGGGATGGATATGTGCACAGGTACTTCTTCGTTTTGGACGACAAGAATGTGGCACGGTTAATGTCTTGCAAAAAAGCAGTCCCTATGTGGGAATCCCACGACCTAGAAGTCGTGAACCCGACCTGCCACATATGGGAAAGAGCGAGAAGAACCTTCGAACATCGACCGATCAGGAACTAGGGCCCTGGGCGAGCCTTCAAAAGTTAGACACGGTTATTGATACGCGCGGGAAGGAAGTGCCCAAGACCGTGGTCCAACAGATCCGTAAGGTCTTAATCCTTTGCAAAATCAAGATGTTACTTCTTCAAGGTGCATCCTGTCAAAACGAGGACACCAGAGATAGAAGTGATGGAAGACGTCCTGTCTGCTGGGAGGATTGGTCAGTCAAAGATTTGCGAATTTCGTAATCGTCAACTTTATGTTGCAGCTTCCGAGCGTCTTCCTCGACGACTGTCGAGAAGACGGTATACTCGTGAAGCAAGCCGGACCACTGCCACGAGTAAACACCAAACAGTAACTTGAGGTTCCAGGGGAAACACCCTCAACACGATGACTAGAATACGACTTGGGGCATATATGTGGTTTGTCCCACGTTTGTTGCAACAGACTGATCCACAGAGTGCTCGGTGCTTAAGCAACTGTCAGCACGGAAAGGTCCTTAGTTTACGTAAACATGCATTAAAACTACTCCTTTATTTCCCGACGTGACATAAAGGGACCGATCTCGTGGCTTATTCCACTGAGGACCGTTTATACTATCCGGCAGCTATCGACGAAACGAAGAAGGCGGAAAGAACGCACGCATGCAATGCGAGCCGTCCACCAAAAAATCCGCCTTACTAATCGAACACCATAAGCTAAGGATGACTCCTGACGGTTGCGTGTCTTGCGGCCGCCTATGCGTTTCGGGGTTGCCCGAAAGAAGCATCGTCAAAAGCTAAAATCATTTCGTCAATGATGTGCGGTGCCCCGGATCTGCGATTGATGTGGGCTTCCATCGCTGATAATCAAAGCGAAACCGACTCTGCAAACTTTGGCAGTCGTCGCCGTCGGAGACAGTTCAGCCAGGCTGAAACGGAGGCGTTGCAAGAGCATTCGGGTGCGATAATAATCTTGATGCCCACAGGTTGCTTCGCTGGCCGGAGTTTCCGGCATTTACGCATCCACCGGCCCCCCCACACGCCCGGTGCGTTTTAAGCGACCGTCCAATAAGCGGCGGCTCGAACCGGTGGAGATACGAAGCTTTTGTAATACGATGCTGTGACTGGCTCTCGGCCGGAGCTTCCAGGAGCTTTGGTAACATAGCTAGCGCACATGTCGTCAACACGTCCCTTCCAGCGTGATCTCCACCCCGCCTCTTCTGTTGGACCCCATATAACAGCTGCCCGTTTCCGCTCGCTCGCGAAATTCTCAAAGTTTGCATCTTCCGCCCTTTCATTACTCCGAAAATGGCTTCCGCTACCGGCATCCCCGAGCAGCATCCTGGCTCAGTCAGTAACGGCCACAGCGAACAGGAGCCACTCCTTGGTCGCCCTGGCGATGCTTCGCAGAAGGAGGGGAAGTCATTGGCCTGGAACCTAGTCCTCGGCACCGGCATCATCGCTCAGGCTGGTATTTGGATTGTAAGCAATGCGCACTGAGATCATCGTGCTAGTTTCACGATACTAACACCGTATCTCCAGCTCACTGTCATCATATGGGTCGGCATCTTGTCTCACGATGTGATTCTATTTACGGCCCATCCAGTACGTTGCCCAATGCTTCCTGTCTAGACATAAACCGCCCGCTGACCGCCACTCAAGCTGCTTAATTCTGCTGGAGTGCTCTTGATCACTCAAGCCGCCCTCATCCTGCAGCCCACGCACACACCCGACCAGAAACGTAAAGGCACTTATGTGCATGCCGCCTTCAATCTCATTGGCATCCTTGCGCTACTTGCTGGCCTCATTGTCATCGAGATAAACAAAGAGCGTGGAGGCTTGGACCACCTTGAATCTCCACATGCAATTCTTGGCGTCATCACCTACGTGTTCCTGGTGCTGCAAGTCATCGTGGGCTTCACTCAGTTCTTCACGCCCTCTGTTTACCGTGGTGTGGACCGGGCGAAGAAAATCTACAAGTATCACCGATTCTTCGGCTACGTCACCTATGTCCTCGCATTAGTGACTATTGCAGCTGCGACCAGGACTACCTTCAATGTAAATGTGCTACACATCAACTTGTGGGCTGTCATTGTTGCGTCTCTTATCACCCTTGCTGGCGTTATTCCTCGGATCAAGAAACAGAAGCTTGGGCTTTGAGCAATCGGATCTCTCGCGACCTATAACTACGACCCAAAGTTTATGAAATGGAAGTGTACTGAAGAAGACACTTTCAAGGCCGTTTCTACATACCAGGCTTCGTGTGGATTGAAGCCGCACGGATGACTGAAGCTCGAGTGCGGATAATTTGTTCTTGCCTCTCTTAGTTTTTAAAGAAAGCAGAATAAACCCTCCCCGCCTATCTGATCGATCACTGCTTCAACATTCCCATGCACATTATCTGTTGCAAGTTATTGACGCTGCTCATTGAGTGATACTGCCTTTGAATTAGGCTATTTCCGACTGAGAATGACAAGCTTTTGAAGCGAGAATTTCAACCTCTCCTTTTTTTCGCCCTTCGATGAATGCTAGGACACATTGATGAAGCAATCCTGTATAGAAGATCTGCCTGGCCTTTTGAATACTTTTTTTTTTGTCAAACGTGCAGAGAATCGACTGAATTGACGTTTAGGTGTTTGCACAGATGGTAGAAACCTACATCGCGCTGACAGTAAGTCTCATCGGCTACAGTGTTTCGAGTGATAATTTAATACTGCGTCGAGTCTGCAATTACGCGATCACAGCTAGACTTGCCACCTTAACGCGGAGCCTTTCGATATGTCTGCGCAACTGTAGAAGTTGTGCATCTTGAGATTGATTTTGTGTCGGTTCAATGTGAAGCTTCTTTATGCCTGTGAGTAGGGTTCAACCCAATATTGAACATGCTCTGTTACTCTGTCCATCGTCTGATGGAGCAATCGATCCCAGGACAAATATCAGGGAGAGAATCTCATGCAAGGTGGAGTCTGCTTTGGGCGATGGTGATGTTTCCAACAATCAATCGGATTCTTCATCCTCGCTTTCAATCAGACCCTCCAGATCCTTCAGGCCTTTCGCGAGTCTTCGCCTGGGTCGAGCCCCATCATCTTCCTCTGATTCCGATTGACCCCAGCGCTTTGCCCCTTCCTGAACTGCCTCCAGATCAGCGGCTAACTCCCTTCGTTCCTTGATCTGACGGGCCTTCTCAATCGAATAGCGTCCTTCCATGCCAGCATCTCTCAGCATCTGTTTCAGATGGTTGATCTTGGCCTTAGATGAGTCATACGGCTTGAGCTCTTTTCCCCAAAGCTTTCGAATTCCACATTTGACGAGCCAGCCCTGCAACCGTTTGATTTCGGCTTCGTCCGTGTCAGCCTCCTCGCCCTTGGCTGTGCTCTTCTTGCTAGTGGCCTTGGATGACTTCTCTTTCGTAGGAACTATTTTCTTTCCTCGCTTTTTTTTGGGCAGCTCGTCAACCAGAACTGACATCTCACTTTCTGAATGGGTATCTTTTCCGTCTTCAGCCGAGCTCATGGACTTAACTTGCATATTTGCATTTCCATGGCTGTCTTCAGTAGGGACAGGCTGTGGGCTTTTCTCACGGCTGGATGCTGGGTCTGGTGCTGGAGACGCTTCGTTTTCGTCTCCAGGGTCTTCTCCGTGAACGTGAGGCCTTTTTGTGAGCTTCTTACGTGAGGGCATAGTGGGCTCAGACGCATCACTGCGGATAGAAGTCCCACCGTCTTCGTCCTCGGAAGAGATGGAGACCTGTTGGCGTTTGCGCCCCTTTGGCTTGGCAAAGGCAGTAGTCTGTTTCTTTGTCGGAGCCTTAAGCTTGTGCATGGTAGAGCTAGATTTCGGCGCAGCCGCTTTCCTCTGTGGTTTCTCAGAGTACGCAGGCCCATCCTGTTCTTGGTGTTGCTGCACGTTCTTCGTTACGAAGTCAACGCACGTCTCGTCCGTGAGAAGGAATTGACCTACAAATTGATCTGTGATGACCTCTTTACTGCGGGTTTTCCACGTAGAATCTCGTTTGAGAAAGCCGTCAGGCAAGCGCAGCTGTTCCTCGGCGGACTTGCGCACCACGTTCACAGTCACGTTGTCGCGGTCGCCCGAAAGCCAGATGTCGCGCACGATGCGGCGCAGGGCCTGCTCGATCTTGGCATCGGATGGCAGAGTCGGGGCAGACTCAGCGTCGCTGTCTGACATGGCTGGACACCGTAGACTGTGAACCGTGGACGGTGGATCGTGGGCGACGCGACGCGAGCGCGTGGAGCAAGACCTTGTCGTAGGGCAGCTGTGAACGAACTTCAGAATAAGATTGGCCACGGTGCCTAATGCGGGCTAGCGCGACGGGCAGGCGGCGTGCAGGTCCAAGGCACGGCGCGCGCGCGGATGCTGGTGGAGGTCGAGGGGAGATGGCATTTGCTAAAGATGGGCATCGGCCGCGCATCGCCGATTCTGCCGTTCCAAGGCCTGCCGCCCTGCTCTGTGGCCCAGTCGCACCAGCCGGGATATGCACAGCAGGTGCTGGGCTCGCTGCATCGCTGCGCGCCGCCGAAACAGCCCTGCTGTGGCAGCGACAAGCAGCGGAGACTTGTTGGCCCCGCCTGCGTCATCGCGCGAGCGTGCTGAGGGCCCGTCACGCCGCTTGCTAGGCTCCCGTAACACCGCTGCGGTTGCGTCTGTTGCTGAAAATAAAAGTGGGTGCAACCTTGGGCTTGTGCGCCGGCTGCAGACGTCAAGCAGCATCACACCGCGTGGCTGCTGCGCTACTGCCTCTTCAGGTTTCCCAGTCAGTGTGTCCTGCCGCCCTCCAGCTGTCTGCAGAGCTACATTGCAGCCGCCTCCTGCTCCACTGCCCAAGCCCCCTAGACCGCCGACGCTTGTGGAAGTTGCGAGAAAAGCTCCCGCGACGACTGCCCGCACCGCGCCCAAACTCAACACCGGGCCTGGCCCATTTACCATTCTGACGACACCCACCTCGACCCAACACCCAACACCGCTCGCCTCAGCCTCCTTGGATCTTGCTGCCCTCAGCTTGTCCCTCGCAACCGAGTCTCCCTCAAGCAACCCCGCTGCCGCCGACTCGTCTGCGCACCACCGCTGCCATGCCGTCGGCCGCCGAAGATCCCAAGCCGGATAACGGCCGTCTGCTGCTGGTCTCGAACCGCCTGCCCATCACTATCAAGCGTTCTGAGGAGGGTAAATATGACTTCTCTATGTCCTCGGGTGGCCTGGTCTCTGGCCTGAGCGGCTTGTCCAAGTCTACTACCTTCCAATGGTATGGCTGGCCGGGTCTCGAGGTTCCAGAGAACGAGATTCCCACTCTCAAGTCCAGGCTGAAGGAGGAGTACAACGCGATCCCGGTAATGCTGGACGACGACTTGGCTGACGGCCATTATAATGGCTTCTCGAGTTGGTTTCCTCCGCCTCACCTTATCGTCGCACCATCGCTAACAGTGTAAACTAGACTCCATCCTGTGGCCGCTTTTCCACTACCACCCTGGTGAGATCACCTTTGACGAGTCAGCATGGAACGCGTACACCGAGGCCAATCGCCTATTTGCCAAAGCCATCGCCGCGGATGTGCAGGACAATGATCTCGTCTGGGTCCACGACTACCACCTCATGCTACTTCCAGCTATGCTTCGTGAGGAAATTGGCAAAACGAAGAAGAATGTGAAGCTCGGCTTCTTCCTGCATACTCCCTTTCCGAGCAGCGAGATCTACCGCATTCTCCCTGTCCGTAACGAAATCTTGCTCGGTGTTTTGCACTGCGATTTGATTGGCTTCCACACATACGACTATGCCCGTCATTTCCTTAGCAGTTGCTCGAGAATACTGTAAGCCTAGAAGTCAGCGCCGATGTTTCGTCTTTATGATGCTGATTATGCCACTCGCAGCGGCTTGGCGACTACTCCGAACGGCGTCGAATTCCAGGGCAAGGTTGTCACCGTAGGCGCCTTCCCTATCGGTATCGACCCCGAGAAATTTGAGGAAGGCCTTAAAAAACCCAAGGTCCAGGAGCGCATTGCTACTCTGGAGCGTAAATTCCAGGGCGTGAAGCTAATCGTCGGCGTGGATCGCCTCGACTACATCAAGGGTGTACCGCAGAAACTGCACGCGCTGGAGGTCTTCCTCACTGAACATCCCGAGTGGATCGGCAAAGTGGTCCTGGTTCAGGTAGCTGTTCCCAGTCGACAGGACGTCGAGGAGTACCAGAACCTCAGGGCAGTTGTGAATGAGCTAGTTGGAAGGATCAATGGAAAGTTTGGTGAGCAGATCCGTCTCCATCCTATGGGAAGCATCAAACTAATTATGCAGGCACCATCGAGTTCATGCCTATCCATTTCATGCATAAGTCAGTGTCTTTTGACGAACTAATTGCACTCTACGCTGTCTCCGACGTCTGTCTGGTGTCGTCTACTCGAGATGGCATGAACCTGGTTTCATATGAGTACATTGCCACTCAACAGAAGCGTCACGGTGTCATGATCCTGTCGGAATTTGCCGGAGCAGCCCAGAGCTTGAATGGCAGCATTATCGTCAACCCTTGGAACACGGAGGAACTTGCAGACGCGATTCACGACGCCGTCACGATGGGCGCAGAGCAGCGTGCGCTGAACTACCAGAAGCTGGCCAAATATGTGAACAAGTACACGAGGTAAGCTGAAGAATGGCGAGACTATTAACGATCGAGGACTTACTTTTCTGTGCAGCGCTTGGTGGGGTCAGTCATTCGTGAGCGAGCTTACTAGAATCTCGGAGCAAGCTGAGAAGAAGCTGAATATGCGCCGCGGATCACTCCTTGATAGTGCTCCTAGCAACGGCGAGGATGGGAACTCAAAACAGGAACCTGTCCAGGCAACATCTTAATCGAGGGAGGCATCGACTCTTACATCTGGTTCACGAAGCATCAGAGCAACTGGTTAGAGAACATGGGATGATTGCACGAAATTTGCAAACGACAGGATGGGCTGGTGAGGGATTCGATTCCCTTCGACATGGGTTGCCCTACTGCAGGCGCTGGCGTCAAGTTGACGGATTATAGTAAATAGACTCTTTCGATAGCTTCTATTCGGCACTGCATGAAAACGATAATGAAGTACTCGAGGCTAACTGCAGCATGTCATTTAGAATTTGCACGCACTGTTTTACATGCTCATTATAAGCGCGAGTGTAAAAAACGGCCATACGTGTGTCTGGCGATGCTGTATGAAATCGGGGCTAGCTGCAATACATGGAGGTGAACTATCGTCTCATGTACCGTCCAATGCCTAGATCCGTAGTTGTTCTCTCACTAGTACGCCCGTGCGCGTATGAGGTCGGGGTTAAGGCGACGGAGAACGCTCGGTCCACTTCCGGCGGCAACCTCATGTCGAAAAGTGTACCCACGATTTGCAATACGCCAGCGCCAGTGCAGCCAACTCCACCGCATCACCACAACCAGGAAAGCCTATCGGCCAATCGAGACTCCAGCACCTCCATTTGCATGCGCGGCGCACGTCTGGCACATTATCGCCTGCCTTCCTTCGTTCGGAGTGTGCACCATGCCGACACCGGGAAACGCTTATCGCCAGTTCACGGGCGTTGTCGTGTCGGCAGGCAAGATGATGAAAACGGTCAAAGTGCGCATACCAGGTCAGAAATGGGACAAGCACATTCGCAAAGTTGGTTTATTCACTATGCTTCGCAACCTGTGTGCTGATGGAGAAGCCAGAATTTCCCCGCGCCCTATCACGTCCTCGTCTCAGATCCGACCGAATCGGTAAGAGAAGGCGACGTAGTTACCTTGCGTAATGGTTGGAGGACCTCAAAACACGTTCACCATGTTGTTACCAGCATCGTGGCTCCGTTTGGTCCAGCTATTGAAGAAAGACCACCCATACCGAGCGAAGAGAAACGCCAGCAACAGCTCATTGACGAGAGGCTAGGGAAGGACATCAGACAGGCTGCGTTTGGGCGCGCAACGGCTCTCGATCGTGTCAGGAGGACCGCAACGGAAGAGAATTGGTTGGCAGAACTACCGGAGCGCCTTGCAGACGCACGAAAGCGAGCTGAGAATGCGGGAATCGTACGGACAGGAAACCCGAAACAGCCTATGCCGCCAATCAACGAAAGGGCGAGGCACAACGCCACCAAAGCCGACAGATACGAGAAGAAGGGCGTGGAGAACGAGCGGAATGTGGAGAAGGTTCAGAAGTTGGCTGCTTCTGTTGCTGAAGATGTCGCGAGAGGCGCAAAAGGTATCTGAGGGATACAGGATGATCGGATTTTATGGAATTACAGACTGTACAATATTGTCGATGGGATCAGACGGTTCTGACATGAGATCCATGAAAGCTGCATGCCATTGCATCGGCTACTGAAAGATTGGCTCTATATGGGATATCAAGGAGAACTTCGTGCGGAAGCCTGGAGGTTGGAAGAAACCGGACAGGCACAAAAGGAATGTATGACCGACAGCACCGTATCTGCAGTTGCGGCAAAGTGCACACCATAAAAAGCTGGCCAGCAAGTAGTGACAACAAAGCACAATTTTAAGGTCAGGAGCAACCAGAGCGATTGTTCAAACCTAAAACAACCGTTATACTGAAATGCCCACATCTCAATGATAACTTCACCACCGTTTATGGCCTTTTGGTTGTTTCTTAGAGCTTGGTCAACTGTCCTATCGGCACATATGATAGATTTCCGGATACTAGTGTGCCGTAGCAGAATGTGATGGACAAGTTCAGCACTATCTCGAAAAGCTTTGTTCCAACAGCCTATCAGTGAATGCTGGACGGCCATGGCGGAGGTCAAGTGCCTTGGAGCGGGAGGATGTGGCGTTGGGTGCGCGGTGATTGCTGCCCGGTTTCCCTAGTAACGCTAAGCGAAACGAGGGTATGATGTCTTTGGGGCAGCGGACGGGACACCACTTTCTGCGCACGCTGCAGCCTGCGCGTCATATGGGGCTTTGACCCGGGTCTTCATCTTCAGCACAGAGCAACTCTGAGTCTTCAACAGTCGTCGCTGCGCTTCCGCCGACATGTTCATGCTACGGAATGGTACAGCTGCTTCTACCTCCGCTGCCCCACCACACCCCTCCTTCGCCTGAGCAACCGAGTTTTGCGTTTCGCGATCGCCTGCTAACCGTCTTTGGCCACAGTCAGCAAGTTCCTCTTCGGTGACAGCTCTAAGGAATCCATCATCGAAGTGCCACAGGGCCAGCTCTACCTCGTTCGCCCGCTGTCTGTGAAAGGCTACTCCGAACTGATCTTCAAGGACGCCGCCGCCTCTATCCGTCGTACCGGCCAAGACTTCCAATACCAGCTCGTCATCCAGCGCGCATACGAGGAAGGAGAGCGTGAACTGCTCGGAGAGGACGACGAAGAAGACCCTGCCGCCGACGGCTTGGGCGCGGAGAAAGACGAGCGCACTTTCCTACTCGACGAGGCCCTACGCTTCCGCACCGACGTGAGACAAACCGGCGAGAAGGTCTTTGCGTGGAAGGACCTGAGCGGTGACGAAGGCGACCTTTGGGAGTTCGTGTGTGACGGCTCCGTCCAACCATCAACTATCGCAACATTCGAGCTCGTCGCTGTTCAGTGCCAATACGAGAGGAAGTTTCGAAGAAGCCATCAGCACGCTACCGAGCAGGATCTCAGGCAGTTCTCGTTTGAGGAGGAAGCTATCCCAGACGCCAGCCCGGTATCGAGCCCAAGGATACGCTCGCCGCTCGCGTCACCTGAGATAGCCAGGTCTAGTTTTAGTCTCGATCCACCTACCACCATCGACACAATGGTTTCCAAGCCTTCTGCACATGCCGACACCCCGATCAAGGCCTCGAAGGCGACAGCCGCCCCTCCGGCCCGTGCACAGCCGGAGAGTCGTGAGGTGCTCGCTAACGAAATCGCTGAGTTGCATCTCTTTGACTTTGAGTCAGGCGCCTTTATTCTGCAAGACCACGCCGTCAAAGCGTCTGTTGTTGAGACGGGCGACTGGAACTACTGGCTGCAGATCACCGGTGAGGAGAGGGAGTGGCTGGGTCAGCCGGTGGTTCCGGATATTAACCCGGTCTTCAACTTCGAGTATCTATCTTTCATTTTCAATCATTACACAGAAGATGGCTCAGCATACTCGTGGCTTCTTCGCTTCAAGAACCAGGAGGTGGAAGAAAGATTCCAGGGCGGTCTCATGCAGGCCCTATGGGAACATCTCAACCAGACCAAGTGGCTCAAAGCTAAAGACGACGAACGCGACTATGTGATGGAGGCTTTCCAGGACCTGACGATGGAGGATGAAAAGGAGGGTGATAGAGATGAAGAGGATGGTGATGATGATGATGATGATGAGCCACAGCAGTCTGATGAGGAGGATGATAGTGGCAGACGTAGCGAGAACTACGACTCTGATGAGGAGCAGGATGATGTCTTGACCAGGGATAAGGACGGCAACGTCAACTCTCAGTTGGCTGTCGGCTACAAGCATGACCGCTCATTCGTTGTTCGAGGCTCAAAGATCGGCGTCTTCAGGCACACAGACGACAATCAGTTAGAGTTCACCACGAACATTTCCAAGGTTGAGACTCCGAAGGGCAAGCTCTTCAGCCCTAAGAAGGTTATGCTCCATATGGAGGACCGGAACATGATTCTGCAGAACCCTAATGATCCACATTCGCTGTATCGCATGGACCTCGAGCGTGGTCAGATCGTGGACGAGTGGAAGGTGCACGAGGACATTCCCGTCGATATCTTCGCACCAGAGAAGGTAAGCAGATGAGAGACCGAGTTTCTCTGTTCTACAGCTGATTAGCAACAGAAATACTCCCAAATGACTGGAGAGCAGACCATCCTGGGCTTATCTCACAACGCTTTGTATCGCATAGATCCTCGTCTATCGGGCAACAAGTTAGTCGACTCGGATTTGAAGCAATACAGGGGGAAGAATGATTTCTCTGCCGCCGCGACGACGGAAAAGGGCTATATTGCTGTTGCTTCCAACAAGGGCGAGATTCGCATGTTTGACCGTCTTGGAATCAATGCAAAAACAGCTCTACCTGCTATCGGTGATCCCATCATCGGCATCGATGTATCTGCTGACGGCCGATGGGTACTTGCGACAACACGCACATATCTCCTTTTGATCGATGCTCTGCAGAAAGACGGCAAGAACGAAGGCCAGCTCGGATTCGAGAAAGCGTTTCCCAAGGACGCGAAACCGCAGCCGCGCCGCCTGGCTTTGACACCCAGCCATGTGGCTCAGTTCCAGCACGAGACGAAGGCGCCGATCTCCTTCACTCCGGCTCGGTTCAACACAGGTGTTGACAGCACCGAGACGACTATTGTCACTGCAACCGGACCCTTCGTTGTGACGTGGAGCATGAAGAAGGTGCTTGCAGGCCGCAGGGATCCCTACAGCATCAAGCGCTATGCTGAGGAGGTCAAGGCGGACAATTTCAGATACGGATCAGACAAGAACCTCATTGTGGCGCTCCCCAACGAGGTCAACATGGTGGCGAAGCGTGCACTTCGGCGGCCTACACGCGAGAGCATTGCCTCGCCGTCGCGGATCGGCACGCCGCGGAAGAGCGGTAGAGGGAACTATCTCTCGCGTAACGACATTGTCAATAGCCCATACTAGTGGGTCAACGGGTGATGTCTCATGGCGTGTTACGTTGCATGCAAGCCTTGCTGCGTGCGCGGGGCGCGAGTAGAGCAGGGTGGTGGACAGCGGGAGAGTATTGGCCCCGTGATGAGTTCTGCTGTTCTCTTCGGATGCTTGGCGAGTTTTTGCTCTTAGGTTGAAATTTTCTGAGCGCATATTTTCACTTTGATGAGGGACGCGGAAGGCGGCCAGAAAGGGTGGCGTTTGTTGATATCCCCAGCACATGACTTTTCTTGGACCGGTTGCCAACCAACATTGATCAAATTCACTTGACTTGACACTTGCTGAACTTGTTTTTCTATACGATCGTTGCATGCGCAATTTTCATGGGCGCGGGTCATTCTCCCCGACGGCGACCGACAATTCTAAAAGGCTGCTTGTAGGTGGTGGGGCACAGGATAGTGTCAGCTCTAAGCTGGGCCCGCCGTTGCACATGCCAGAGGGGCTATCGAAACACTTGGCTGCACGTCAAACGAAGGAACGAAGCCCAAATACGACGCATCCTTTCCTGCATCCTCTCATCGGAATATTTGGGTGCTTAAAGACGCATTCTAGGCTACAGCTACACTGACGGGCGGTCACAAGGATTGGTATGAAGCTGGTGATGAACGGATGCGGCTCGGCGGGTGACAGCTTTGGTGGCTGGTAGCTCGTGAGTAAGTGGGTTCGCGCAGTGTACAGCGCGTCAGCCAGAACGACGAGGCCGACATGAGGGTCGTGCTGGCGCCAGCATTGCGCGGCGATGAGACATGGCAGGGCTGTGAGGCGGATTGACTGATCTACGCTGCAGACTTCTTCGCAGCACGGGACCGGCACATACATCCATAGGGCGAAGGCTCCGCAGGACAGGGCGGGACCAGCCCGGTAGGGCAGGGCAGGGTGTCGAGGATGTGCAGACTGCGGACGTCACAACTGCAGGCGGACGCACGGCTTGGCATGCGGTGAGCCGTGAGACATCGAGATTTGGAACGCGGCCGACTTCGCTTCTCGAACCAGCAGCCATGGCGCCGGGTCTGGCAGAACGTGCGGTGAAGCGGGGAGTCGGGTGGATAGACGCATTGGGCCTCACCTCTCATCGTATACGACGACGAAATTTGGCGGCTCTTGCCACGCACAGCACGGACACCGCCATGCGCTTGACGATGGCGGCACAGTAACTGCTGGAAAAAGAGGAAGAGAGAGAGAGAGAGAGAGAGAGGGAGGGAGAGAGGGGGGGGGCATGCAGGTTATAGCAACAGAGGTAACCGGAGGCCGAGGCTGGCATTGGCAGTGGCATGGGCATGCCGTGGCCGCCTGATGTGCCTTTGGATGGGAGGAGCGAGGGCGCGGTTTGTATGATGACAGAACGCTGGAAGCTACCTACTCACCGCCAGACGTCGCGGCGCTCGCCCAAGGATCTGCAGGAGATCCCTGGCCGTTTCACGCAACGGGCGTCATGGCCATCTTCAGTGGGCTGCCCGCCGGCGTCCCGCGCGCCAGGTAAGTTGCTGCCCGCTCGGCTTCGCTGCGGCTGCGCCAGGCTTGCTGAGCTGCTGCCCGCTAAGCTGCCCGCCGCCCGCTGCCCGCGCCAAACTCACTCCTCAAATCATCTCGACACGCTCTCGACTCCAGCATCCCGGGCCCCCACATGCCCTAGCTTCCTGCTCCCATGCGCACGTGTCGTCGCTTCTGACTAGACCCTCTCTCTAATCTGCTCCCAGAGCTGCCCTATTATTAACTTTTCGGCTGTGAGTTCTAAAGGTCCGTCTACTCTTTCCTGAAATCCACCCTCTACCGCCTGACTCTGGGCCGCCGCGCTTTCTGCTGTTCTCTCTGAAAAATTGCCTTCCCCCACCCCTCTCTCTTTCTCAGGCCCCCAATCGCTAGCCCGCTGCTCCTCGTCGACAATGGACTCTCCGCCGTCCAAGACTGACAGCGGCATCCAGCAGCCATCCGCCACGGTCAAGCAACCTCAGCAGGACCCAAGGAAAGCCCCGAATTCCTCAAGCCAACGAGTAATGGCAAGCATTCAGAACGACGACGAGCGTCTGCTGGCACGCATCGGCTATAATCAAGTGCGCCCATCTTGGCCCTGCCTTTTTTTTTCCCCCCCCTGAAGCTTACCCTCCACTCGACAGGAATTGAGACGAGAGTTCAACAAATGGTCCACAGTATCCTATGCCATTTCTATCCTCGGTGTTCTAGGCTCCGTACCGGCTACCTTTGGCAGCCCCATCGCTGCCGGCGGTCCAGCCACCGCAGTATGGGCTTGGTTCATTGGTAGTGTTATGGCTATGTGCATAGCAAGTTCAGGTATATCTCTCTGTAGGCAGTCCACTCCATTCATGAACTGACTCCCTTAGTTGCCGAGCTGGTCTCTGCGTATCCAACTGCGGGTGGAATGTATTTTGTTACCAAGCACGTCGTGCCACCAGAACATGTAGCCATATGGGCATGGGTTATCGGCTGGTGCAACTTCCTTGGCCAAGCAGCCGGCGTTGCCAGTTTGGCCTATACCATCTCACAGATGATCTTCGCTGCTGCAGTCATGAATTCCTCCACATTAGAAGATGGCTCTGCGTCCTTCACACCGTATGTCACCACTCATATGCCGGTGACCCCTTATCTGACTGACTTTTCATAGGTCGGCGTTGCAAACGGTCCTTCTTGCAATATTGATTCTCTGTCTCTTTGGCACTATCTGTTCACTCACCACCAGGGCGCTGCACAAGATCATTCTCTGGTTCGCCCCAATTAACAGTAAGCTCTAGAGATCTGTGAACCTGGTTTATGGGTTACTGACAGCCAACACAGTCTTGGCATCCATTAGCATCTGCATTGCATTGCTAGTGCTTACTCCCAACAAGAGAAGTGCCGAATGGGTCTTCACCGAAGTCTCCGACGGCTCTGGCTGGGGAAGTAAGGGGTTCTCTTTCCTGCTAGGGTTCGTTGTCCCCGAAATCGCGCAGGATCATCGACTGACCGCATAGCAGGTTCCTCTCAGTAGCCTGGACGATGACTGATTATGACGGAACGACACAGTAAGCCTGACATGTACTGCATGGGGAAAAGAGCCTGCAGCTGACCGCAAGTAAAGCATGTCGGAGGAGACCCATGATGCTGCAATCCGAGGACCGGTTGCTATCAGATTGGCTATCCTTGTTTCAGGGCTTGTGGGGTGGATGCTCACAGTCACCTTCTGCTTCTGTCTCAATGACTATGATGCCATCGTTAATTCGCCCACAGGGCTTCCAGTTGCGCAAATCTTTCTTAACGCAGGCGGTAGGACTGGAGGGACTGTGATGTGGTTCTTCGTTATTCTGGTTCAGTTTTTCACGGGATGCTCCGCCATGCTGGCCAATGCCCGGATGTGCTACGCATTCGCTCGTGACGATGCTCTTCCATTTTCAAGGTACCTTGCTGAATAATTTCGAGACTAGACGTTGAGCTAATTCGCGGCAGCTTCTGGTGCAAGATCAACAAATATACTGGAACGCCTGTCAACGCGGTCTGGCTCGTCGTCGTGTTCTGTAGTTGCCTTGATCTCATTGGGATTGGGAGCACTCTCACGATCGTCGCCATTTTTAACATCTGCGCGCCAGCCTTGGACCTCAGTTACGTCGCAGTAATCGTAGCGCATAGGGTCTACGAGAACCGTGTGCGCTTTATCCCTGGGCCGTACACAATGGGTATCTGGAGCAAGCCAGTGAACCTTATTGCATGCTCGTGGGTCATCTTCATAAGCGTCATTTTATTCTTCCCGACCACGAAGCCAGTCACGCCTACTAACATGAACTACGCTATATGCGTTGCGGGATTCGTTGGGCTGTTCAGCTTGGGTTGGTGGTGGATTGGGGCGAGGAAGTACGTCATCGGCCAGAAGAATTGCTCACCGTCTGTTCCGGCTGCTAACCAGGTTTGTGATGCAGGAAGTACACCGGCCCCCGTACTAAGGACCTCATCGACATGCTTCCTACTGACGATCCCGATGACATGAACTTCCCGTGAAGTCTCACATTAGGCAAGACTTTCCAGTGTTTCCTTAGATTCTCGGCATCCGCGGCGTTGACAGCAAGCGAGTCTTTTTCTACCTCCCCCCCTTTTTTTTTAGGGGGGGTCATTTATATACCACTTGCACCGTTTGCAAAGTGAAGTGCGATTCTTGGCGTTAACATGAGGATATTTCGGGAAAAGGCAATGCAACGCATGTATCAAGGTGTTTTACTCGGCGAAAAAAGAGTAAGGAACACGGGCATGGCAACAAGATGTGCGCGGCCTGACCGCTGTTTCGCAGGCAGACGAGAGCTACGCATTTTCCAACGTCAGTGAGTGAGGCGGCAACGCGAGGAGTCTTCCCTGTCAGGCTCAAGACCAGCGCGAGGATAGCCGAGTGGCAGTGGCGTTTCGGTTGGGCGCTAGGCAATGAGATTGTAGTTTGTGGTAGTTGAAGCTCGCGCGTGTGCGCATGGGCGTGGTACCATTTCCTCGCCAGGCGTTGCAGGGGCCGGGGTGTGGCGCGCAGCTACGGCACGGCGAAGGGCGACGAGCCATGTGGAGACAGGGAAGGGCAGGGCAGAAAGTCGGAAGGCGTTGCGCCATGCCTGCAATTAAATCGGCATGCTCCTTCATCTGACGCGCCCACCAACAGCAGCGGAGCCGCAGGGGCCAATGGTCGGCGAGCATGTGTTTGACAGGAATTCCAGAACGTCTCTGGGCGGCGGGCTGCTGGCCGCACCAAAGACGGGCCGCCAGGAAATCCCATCCCCCGCAGCAGTTGTGCGTTGTCGTGCCCTGTCCCCGGCCGCACTCTCAGTCAGCTGCCGGCCGGCCGCCATCTGATTTTGATCATCTGAGCATCTTGCGGCCGCCTCCCCCTGCCACGCAGCCGGGTCTCCGCGCTCAGGGTCCCGGAAGCTGCTGTCAGAGCAAGGCGGCCTGGTCGCTGGCTGTCGAAGCAGGGCTGCGGACGGTGGGCGGCGCAGTGCTGCCCGGCCACCGCCCAGACCAGGGGCAGCCAAACGGCAGCGATTGGAAAAAAAAAAAAAAAAAGAAACACTACGGCCAACGAAGCGAGGGGGCCATGGCACGACTCGAGACGAATAGGGCCATGGGCGAGGAGCAAAGGGCCTCCTCCTGGTGCCGGTGCGGGTGCCTGCAGGGGTCCTCTTCACACAACAGCGCTCCACCACGTTGATCTGCTGCAGGGATGGCCCATGTCCCATGCCGACGTCATCCAACAGCTGCAGCTGCGATGCGTCTCCTTCGTCGGATCTTTGCCGATATCGTGAAGCAAGCTTTGTCGGTGTGCGAAAACTTACCCGCCGTCCGTCAGTACCTGCTCTTTGATGGCTGCTTGGCGCCGGGCCACAGGATGATTGATAGAAACGAAATATTCTCTCGTCGGTCCACTGAAGACCATAACATCTTTCTCAATGAGCCTGCCGGCCTTGGTGGGACGCGTCTGACCGGGTGTTAGCCAGATTGCCTCGAGGTCTTCTTCCCGCGTTCTTCTGCTGTTCACTTATGAGTTGGCCATTCGGGCCGTAAAAGAAAGGACGTCTTACGGACAGTCTGGACGCAAGTGTCGAAATTACGATCCGACGTGCAGATCCAGACAGCTGCTTCCGCTGCCCACGAGCCATAACATGCCAGGGGTTTTAATATTGTGAGATTCGACCTCTAGGGCTATCCTATCAAGGGCCAAAGACTAAAGTCTCCTACTATCCGCCGTGTCCCCCAAAAATACAAGAAGAAGTTTTACCTGCTTGTACGTGAGGGGGACATGATTGGTACACATACTTAGCGCAGTAAGACAGCGATGTCCCATCCCATCAAGTCTCCTCGGCTTTCCTGGCTCTCCAATATCACAATTGGTGGAATTGGTATTTCATTGCCATGCCGGATCCCGACACACGAGTAACATTCAGAGCGTCACCGTGATGGTTTTCAATCGCTTCACAGGCTCGTGGATCTCCATGTCAAAGCCGAGCCATCGCGATCCATCATATTGCTGCCCAACCACTTCCACTTTCCGCTCCGCTTCACCAATAATGTCATCTACGTTTTCCCTTTGCGGAAAGATCCTGCGAGTGTAGATACGTCATCCAAGTCACGTCCGGAGGAAGCTCCTAGACGTCGACTTTTTCTTCTCGTTGTTTTTTTTTATCTAACCGAATACGGCGAACGTCTGACCGGTCGCCAACGCTGTGCTTACGGCCATCTAAAGGCAATATATTGTGGATCTTTACCCCCGGTGGGTACAACTTGCGTACAAGAGGCACAGCAGGACACCCGCCTTCCTATGGCCGAATGAAAATGTTGATCTTATCCATTTTCCTGAGATAGAGACACGAACTAGTCCAGATTATTTGAAAGGACCAAGAACGCTATTCCATTGTATCTCTATCAACCTCTCGGAAGGAGTGGTCGGCAAAGCGGAAATGCTACTGCATTCCGCAATTTTTTCCCATTAGCAAAGCGCCGTCAAAAATGCCCAATGCCTCGTTAGACTCGTAACAACATCAGACCGCTAAATCCCTCACATATGTAGAACCCACTATAGGTACAAGACAAAAGAGAGAGAGAGAGAGAGAGAGAGAGAAGCAGGGCTCTTGCACACGCAAATTCTGCACCCATGCGATATAGGGTCCTAAGAAAGAAACACACTCCACTTCAGAGCTTGCCATTCACTGAGAGCTTACCAGATCCACGTCCCCGTCACCGGCATCATCCTCATATTCCTGCTCATCCGCGCGAAGGATGAACGGATGTCGCAACGCTTCTTCGGCTGTGATTCTCTTATTTGGGTCACACTCCAAACAACGCTGCAGGAACTCTATGGCCTCCTTCTCTTCTCTTGACAGGCCGATTCTCCTACCCATCTCGTCCTTCTGGTTGCGATTGGTGCACCATAGGATGATCTTCTCGAAACCGTGCCCGGCCTCGCTATAGCTTGGGATATTCGTTTCGAACACCTGGCCATGGAGAAGAGCCGTCTCGCGCATGCGAGCTTTGCCGAAGATGGCCGTAAGCTCCAGTAAGGCGTCAATGTCGTCGGCACTGTGGAAAAACGGAAAGCGCCGCGAAAGGAGAGTGAGCAAGATTACACCAGCACTCCACATATCGATGGAAGTTGTTTGAGCTGTGCACTTGAGGAGAACCTCCGGAGCACGGAAACCACGGGTTCCAGCGCGGTTAGCACGCCGGCTTGGCCGGGAATCATTTTTGGGGAAGCTGGGGACATGGTTGGGATTCGAAGCAGTGGTGTTGGCATACACGCTATGCTCTATCTTATGCTGACGCTCGCTGGTGCGCAGTTGGCAGGTGCAGAGGTGCCAATCGGTACCCTCACGTTCTGCAAGGCCGAAGTCAACAAGAACGCCGCGTGCATGCTCTGGGGCGTATAGAAAATTCGTAGGCTTGATGTCGCGATGAAGGATGTTATGTTCGTGGACAGCCTTAAGAGCGGTAAACAGGCTACGGAAGTAAAGGCGCATGTCAGGCACAGCCATGTCGCGGTAGTATTCTCTGAAGTCGTGGTGCTGGAAGTATGGGAGGATTGCTACAACCTGGTCGTGGTGACGGAATGCAGTAATGAGGGGACAGACCGAGTCAGAATTGCGTAGATCGTGGAGGAGCTCTAGCTCGTTGAGGATACGGAGGGGACTGCTGGTCACGTAGATTTTCTTGATAGCGACATAGCGAGTCTTACGCTTGCCGGGACGTTTCGCCGACGACGAGTCCCACTGAGCATCAGGATCCTCTTTTCCCTCCATATCCCAGTCGTTCTGATATAGGTCATATTCCAGATCCTCGGCCTTGTATACGGTTGAGAAGGTGCCTGGCTGTTTGTCAGCAGTGCCTTTTCGAGGAAGGGAAGCGGCGCGGACCTTCGCCAATGCGGTTGATGAGACGGTAACGCTTGTTAATGCCTTTGAATGTCTCCTCGAAGCGGTCCATATCCTCAGCAACCGACTCATCAATGATTTCTTCCTCTTCACTGTCGTCGGGAGTGCAGCCGCTCTCCTCAAGCGGATCACGACTCTCGTCCATGTTTCGCTCGATTTCCGGGTCGGCGAATACGGGGACCTCGTCTTCAGGGATCTTCTGCGGGCGAGCCCTTGCCGTTGCAGACATGGGTATGGGCATGAAGCGGGAGTGTGGACGAGACGACGCGTGAAGGTTCGTGTGTAGTTATGGCTGCCGTGCTTGGCGTTAGCGGACTTTGTTTTGGTAAACACCGGATCGTCGTTGCCTCCGCCCGCCGTACACTTTGCGTCTGCGACTTCTCCACGAACATCCACCAGCACATGCGCCGCGTCGTGCCCGTGCTCCATCAATATGGGCGACCGCATAGATTTCGACATCAACGACGCCCTCAAGAACTATCTCAGCGATCCATCGGCCATACCGACGCCAGATGCTCCAGCCGACCTGCAGGACTGCGAAAACGACCCCGAATCGCTCACCGCGCCCACCATCAATGGCGCCCTTAATCCGGTCGTCGATGCCGTTGCCGACAATCCGGACGCCATTACGCGCAGCGACATCTTCGACACTCTTCAGTGCCTGCTAAAGTGCGCTCCCGCGACACGCTACCACAAGGAAACATCGTATTAACGGTGACAGGCACGCGCCCTTCCTTCCTCCTACCGCTCTCAGCAATATCCTTGATCTCGTTACCTCAGGTCTTTCTTCTGAGGCGGATGCGGTCCACGCCGACCTGGAAGCCGATGAGCAAGAGACTATACAACACCACAAGCAGCTGCTGGAGCTGTTCGGCTTCCTCCTGCAATGGACCATATCCGCCGTGGAAGCGAAGGCTGCCGAGAAGCCAGCATCAACAAGTGGTGTTGGCAGAGGCCGGAAAAGTGCAAAGCCAAAACCGGGCGTGGGCAAGGGCAGTCACTGGGACTCTTCGGTCCAGTTGACCACGGCATTGGATGTCATGAGTAAAGTCCTGAAGCTCAAGCTGGCAAGAATTTTCGTGACCACATCCGAGCGTGATACCTTTATCAGCCTGTTTACGCGCCCAGTGTACCTGATCTTGGAAAGCGAGGCGAGGGTGAAGAACATCACTATTCGCATGCACACATTCAAGGTCTTATGTATTGCTGTAAAGCACCACGGTCATGCATTTGGTCCGTCACAAAGATACTTGTGGGCTTGGTACGTGCTGACTGTTTTTGACAGGCGCTCAAACCTCCATCATACAGAATCTTTCCTATTTCGAGCACTTGTCTGAGCCCATGGCCGAATTCCTCCACATTCTTGCTGATCAATACGACTATCCCCAGCTGACCGAAGAAGTTCTCAGAGAGCTAAGCAACAAGGAATTCAACAGCAATGATCTCAGGGGGCCCAAATCAGTATCGACGTTTGTAACGAAAATCTCAGAGCTCGCTCCTCGCTTGGTCATCAAGCAGATGACTCTCCTTGCAAAGCTTCTGGACGGCGACTCATACACCCTCCGATGCGCCATCATAGAAGTGTGCGGGAACCTGATTGCAATGCTGAGCAAGCAGGAGGATGAAGAACGCAGCGAACATACTGAAGGCCAGATCAACGTTTTCTTCGACGTCCTGGAGGAACGGTTTTTGGATGTGAATCCTTACTGCAGATGCCGTGCGATACAAGTCTACGTGAGGCTTTGTGACTTGGAAACGAAATACCCGCAGAGAAGACAGGCAGCAGCAGAACTAGCAGCAAGAAGCCTTGAGGACAAAAGCAGCCACGTGCGCAGAAACGCCATCAAATTGCTGGGGAAGCTGGTGACGACTCATCCTTTCAGTGTTCTTCACGGTGGCCAACTTTCTTTTGATGACTGGAGCGCTCGCCTTCAGAAGGTGGACGAGGAAATCAACGCCCTGAAGCCGCCGGCGGAGCTACAAGAGAAAACCAATGCCGATGTCACCGTGGACGAAAGCTTGCTAGACGACGCAACAGTGGCTGAAACCCAACCAGCCCCAGAACCAGCGCCCATGACGGAGGAGGAGCAACGGGCTGCTAGGGAAAAGGCAATGGCAGAGGAGGCCACGGCAGAGGCGCTGAACAAGCTCCAGCTCACGAGAAAATATTACCTTGATGCCATTCGCTTTATCGAAATTATCCACGCAGCTTCTGCGCTGGTTACGCAGCTTCTGTCTTCCAAAAATAAGAGCGAGGTCATCGAGGCCATGGACTTCTTCGTCATCATCGACGCATACAAGATTCAGACTTCTAGGGTCGGCATTCGGCGTATGCTACGTCTCATTTGGACTAAGGGGAACAGCGATGAGGGCAAGGGTGTACAATCTCACTTGATCGACTGCTACAAGGGTCTTTTTTTTGATGCGCCGGACTCTTTTGACACCAACACGGCTGCCAACTACGTCGCCAGAAACATGGTCAGTCTAACTTTCGGGGCCACTCCGGCAGAGCTCACCTCGCTGGAGCAGCTTTTGAGCACCATGATGAAGCAGGGTAACGTGAGCGAGCATGTCGTTGCGAAACTCTGGCAGATCTATGGTGCGCAAAAGAAGGGAAGAGAAACGTCGAAAACTCAGCGGAGAGGTGCCATTATTGTCCTTGGTATGCTCGCTCTGGCGGATCCCAACATCATCGTCAAAGAAATGGAAACATGCCTGCGGATAGGTCTCGGAGAGCTTGGACGTAAAGACCTGGGACTGGCCCGGTACACATGTGTCGCTCTGAGGCGCATCAATGCTGCAGAAAAAGCGAGTAAGGGCACAATTTCAGCCGCGTCAGCCAAGCTTCCGAACGACCACGCTGTCTTGATTCGTTTGGCTGCCACAATGGATATCGAGGCGGACAGTTACGAGTGGTTTGGGGTTGCTGAGCAAGCCTTGGACGCGATCTACGCTCTCTCAAAACATCCAGACACGCTCTGTTCCGAAATTATCCGGAGGAAAACCAAGAGCGTCTTTGCATCCCAAACAAAAAGACCAGGAACGGCCGGATCTCACCAAAGTGATCCGGACAAGATGGATATTGAACAGCGACCAAACAGCCGCGACTCACAACATAGCTCACAGAGAGGCGATAAGCAGCAGAAGCCCGCACTGGCTCTATCTCAGCTCTTGTTCATTGTGGGACATGTTGCGATCAAGCAGATTGTGCATCTAGAGCTCTGCGAGCAAGACTTTAAGAGGAGGAAGGCCGAGAAAGAGAAGGCCAGTGGAGGTGACAAGCGGAAATCTTTGGGGCCTGACCCATCATCAACCAAAAAAGGTGGGAAAAGAACTTCGGCAGTTCAGGAGGAGCAAGACGAACTCGACCTGATTGCAGGGACGACCGAAGACGACTTTACGGAAGCGCTCGCGCATATTCGTGAACGCGAACTGCTGTACGGCCCGCAATCGCTCCTTTCAAATTTTGGGCCACTAGTCGCTGAAGTTTGCGCAAATAACACGTCGTATGCGGATAGCATGCTGCAATCCCAGGCAGCGCTCTGTCTGGCCAAGCTGATGTGCGTCAGCTCGGAATATTGCGAGAAGAATCTTGGCCTACTTCTCACGATCCTGGAGCGTAGCAAGGATCCAGTGGTGCGCAGTAACTTGGTGGTCGCTCTGGGAGATATGGCTGTCTGTTTCAACCACCTGATTGATGAGAACACTGACTTCTTATACCGCCGGCTGAATGACCGCGAAGCTACTGTGAAGCGGACATGTCTCATGACGCTAACATTCTTGATCCTGGCCGGTCAAGTCAAGGTCAAGGGCCAGTTGAGTGAAATGGCGAAATGCCTCGAGGATGACGACAAGAAGATTGCTGATATGGCGCGTATGTTCTTCAGTGAGCTTGCGACTAAAGATAATGCTGTATACAATCAATTTGTCGACATGTTCAGCGTCCTCAGTGCAGACCCGGCGCTGGACGAGGAGTCCTTCAGACGCATCATCAAATTCCTCGCTAGCTTCATCGAAAAGGTAACACGCTTTGCTGCGGAGTGTTTCTATGCAAAACGGCTAACAGTGCATAACAGGACAAACATGCCAAGCAACTTGCTTCCAAGCTTGCGGCTCGTCTGCCTCGCTGCGAGAGCGAGAGGCAGTGGAACGATGTCGCGTTTACGTTGGGCCTGCTCCAGCACAAGGACGAAGAGATTCAGAAGCTTGTGAGCGACGGCTTCAGAATCGTGCGGGCTACGGCGTAGACGGTCGTGGAGTCTTGAGTTTCAGATGCAGGATGAATGGTTGTGATTGAGCCCTTTGGCTGTTTAAGGGGCGTTACGAGCAGGTGGAGAATTTGGGCTGGCTATGGACTGGGAACAGGCTGGCTACGGGCTAGAAATGGGCCTCACAGGTCGAAGGGAGTTCAATGTGGCATAGGCGATTCATGATTACTACATTGAGCCCGTGCTCTCAGGGCTGTATTGAATGATGTTATTCCTCAATGGGTGGCTGTCGGTCGGCGTAGCTGTCAAGGTGATCCGGTGGGACCATGCATTGCATGTGCAGCTTGTTGGGGAGGATCAAAAGGTTGAGGACGCTTCAGGCCGGTGCCTTCCTTCAGGTACAGGACTAAACGGAAGGCAGTGTTGCCGTTGAGATAGTACCTGTGCAGACGCTTGCTACGCAGAAAGCCGAGACGCTCGTACAGGCGCAACGAGGCAGCGTTGTCGGTCTCTGTCTCAAGAACAATCTCGTCGGCATCACGGGCAGTCATGGCATCGATGGCCAACTTGACCAGCTTGCTTGCAATGCCCTGGCCGCGGTAGAGCTCCTGGACGGCAAGCATGGCAATGTAGCCTCTGAAGGTGCCGCTGCGGTGGGGCTCGAGCTTAGAGACGACAACGCCGATGAGATTCGAGTCGTCATCTAGGGCCTTGTGGCGGGGGCGGGTAAGTGGCGGAAACGGGCGGAGAGGACAGGATAGAGGACCGACCATGTAGCAGAGATGGCCCCATTGGTGCAAGAAGTAGCGGTAGACGTAGATGCTGTACGGCTCGGACAGATCTTTGGAGATCAGTTGACGGATGGCAGGCAGATACTGCTCTTCATTGAGGCCGTCATACTGGACGTAGCGCAGACGGTCGGCCTTTAGCTGGGGCATGAGCAGCAGGACAGGCTTGGAGAGGAGGGACGGTGTGCACGGGATGTGCGCTGGCAGACGCGTCGAAGGGTGCGGTCCGGCTGGGCGCTGACATGTGACGCGCCGAGTGATGCCGGCAGCTGCGGGAGTCCGTGTGTGTGCGCGCGCGCGCGCGTGTCGGGGTGTGCAGGTGGGAGAATTTCATAGAGCTGCTGCTGCGGCGGCGGCTCTGGCAGGGGCACGCTACGGCGGGGTGCGCTTTGCACAGCCGGCCGAGCGCGTGCGCGCAGCGAGCAAAGTACGCAGCAGCAGCAGCAGGACCAGTCCAGCTATAGCTTCCCCGATGCGCCCTCCAACACCACCCGAGCTCTCTCGATTTCGCCCATGAGCACTGCCATGTCCTTCCTCCGCCGCCGCGTCGCCGGCGACGTCTCTGGCTCCTCCTCCGAGCCCTCGCGCGAGCCTACGCCCGACCCCGGCCAGGGCGAGCAGCTGCGCGTCGTCCCGGCCAAGAAGCTGCACCAGCTCTCCGTTGCAAAGGAAAAGGCTCGTGCCAGCGCCCGCGGCAGCAAGAGATGGAACCTGTTTGTTCTGGGGCTCGGAGGCGCCATTGGCATCGTCGGCGCCGGCTGGTTCGCCCAGAACAACGACATGCTTGATCTGCCTGCCATTCCCGACCTCAACCTGGATTCCATCGCTGACATGCTCCCTGCCGGCCTGCTGCAGGATGCCCGGGACTTGCAAGTAAGCTTCCAAGTCGGTTGCGCTCTGCCTCTCTTTTGTGTGAACCCTGCAACCTGCCTGGGCCTGTGTTGACACTGGCTATGCCACTATAGAAACATGAGCGCGAAGCCGTTGCCTACGATTCCTTTGCCGTCGGTTTGCACGCCCGTTCCCAGGGTATCGAGGCCACCCACCCCGTCATCATGATCCCTGGCGTTATCTCCACCGGCCTTGAGAGCTGGAGTACCGTTGAGGACTCTCGCCAGTACTTTCGCAAGCGCCTCTGGGGCAGCTGGAGCATGATGAGAGCTCTCGTCATGGACAAGGCCGGCTGGAAGAAGCACATCATGCTGGACAAGGACACCGGTCTGGACCCTCCGGGCGGCATCAAGCTGCGCGCCGCCCAGGGCTTCGATGCTACCGACTTCTTCATAACTGGCTACTGGATTTGGAACAAGATTTTAGAGAACCTGGCCACCATCGGCTACGACCCGACCAACGCTTTCACCGCTGCCTACGACTGGCGCCTCTCATACGGCAACTACGAAGTTCGCGATCAGTATTTCACCCGCTTGAAGACCCACATAGAGACTGCCGTCCGAATCTCCAACAAGAAGGTTGTGCTGCTGTCTCACAGCATGGGCTCACAGGTCCTGTATTACTTCTTCCACTGGGTCGAGGCTGAAGGATACGGGAATGGCGGTTCTGGCTGGGTCGACTCCTTCGTCGACTCCTGGATCAACATTAGCGGTTGCATGCTCGGCACTCCCAAGGGAATGCCCGCGGTTCTTTCAGGAGAAATGAAGGATACGGCTCAGCTGAACGCCTTCGCAGTGTATGGGCTCGAGAAGTTCTTGAGTCGCGCCGAGCGCGCAGAAATCTTCAGAGCCATGCCTGGTATCAGCAGCATGTTGCCCATGGGCGGCGATGCCGTATGGGGAAATCACACGTGGGCTCCTGATGACACACCAGACCAGAAGCATACCTATGGCTCGTTTATCAAATTCAGAAATAGCAACTCTTCTACCTCTGCCCACAACCTGACTGTTTCCGAGTCCCTCCCCTACCTTTTCGGTCAGAGCGAAGAGTGGTACAGCAGACAAGTGCTTAGCAGCTACTCGTACGGCCTGGCCCGAACGAGGGAGGAGGTCGAGGTTAACCAAAACATCCCGTCCAAGTGGGTAAACCCCCTTGAGACACGTCTGCCACTTGCTCCAAACCTCAAGATCTACTGTTTCTACGGCGTTGGCAAGCCCACTGAGCGGGCTTATTTCTACCGCGAGGACAACGACCCCCTCTCGGCCATCAACGTAACCATTGACACGACATATACTGAGGGCGAGGCTGACCACGGCATCGTCATGGGTGAGGGTGACGGTACCGTCAACATCCTCAGTGCTGGTTATATGTGTACTAAGGGTTGGAAGATGAAGAAATATAATCCCGCTGGCGTGAAGATAAAGACGTATGAGATGCCTCACGAGCCGGATAGGTTCTCACCACGAGGTGGCCCCAATACTGGTGAGTACTGCGAGGAAATCTGTACTGGTTGCCGAATGCTGATCCTGAAAAGGCGACCATGTCGACATTCTTGGCCGCTCCTCTCTCAACGACCTCATCCTCAGGGTTGCCGGCGGCAAGGGTGACCTAATTGAAGAGAACATTGTCTCTAACATCCTTGAATATGCGGACAAGGTTCAGATATGGGATGAAGATGAAGGGTAACGATGAAAGGGTCTCGATGACTATCCTCCTGGACGACTTGATGCATGACGGGGCGTTTGATCTTTTGGTGACACGTTCAACACTTAACTGATACTAGTAGATTTCTTGCAAACTACCTTGGTTTTCGTTTGGTCTAATTTGAGAAGGGGGTTTGGGTTTGTGATGACGAGAAAGCTATATACCAAGCAGCATAGGAGGAGTTGGCTGCTACAAAGGTCCTACTTAGAAGAATAGAGTAGAACTCGCTTTGCTGGTTGATCTGTTGGTGATGAGTTTACAAGAATGTGGAGCAACTTGGAGAACACCAATCATGTCGACATCATGTATGATGCCTTGTTCAGATGCAGCCATCCAGAAGTCTGTTTGATCACCCACTCGACTTTACGACCTTGTTCTCCTTGTAACCACTGCTTCTTCTTTCCTATTTTCTCAACTTTTTCAACGGCGTCTACCAGAGAATCTGTGATAAGATCCTCATGAATTGAGACATACTGGGAAATCTTATCATCCGTGGACCCTCGGTTCTGGATGGTGATCCTCGCAGTCGCTGCTCTCTGTTCGATGCTAGGTACCCCAGCGGGGTAGACTACACCCAGCACCGCTGCTGCGCGGCCTAAATAGCGCAGCCACCATCGCTGATCAGGCTCAACAAGTTGCATCAGGCGGTCATACTGCTGGACATTGGCGGGATCAAGTTCTTTCCGCCCGCCGTGCCGCTCACAGAGTGCGATGGCCAAGCTTGCTCGATCTTTGTGGCTGAGTCCATGAGCGCCGGCCAGCTCGCCTGTGACCGGAAACTGCAGTGCTGCGGTAGCACGGATGTCCTTCGGGAGGGAACAATGTTTGTACATGATGTTAGCAAGCGCGAACGAGAGGCACGTGAAATCGGGACCTCTGGAGCTCTTGACGACATCTAGCAACGCGCTGCCCATCGTGGTCGAAGGCGGTTGTTCCTGATTGTAACGCGGTGCGAATTTCTGCGTAGCCGCCAATAGTGGCGCCTTGCTGCGCAGCTCCTGCTTGAGCTCTGAGAACATCCGGCCTTCTCGCACGCCTCCCTGGCAGAAAAAGACGTCACGTATAGCGGGGAGGGCTTCGGCAACGCAAGCCACCAAATTGGCGACAGCTGGTATCTGTGAAATGCGTCGTTTGGACACGCGGTGCATGGTCAAGGGCTCTTGTCGCTCGGATACGGCGCCAACGGCGGCTAGGATGGCGGCCGTGTCGTGAAATGCGCTTGCAGGCACGCAGAAGCCGTTAATGATAGGGATCGGGTATGGCCGTAGTTCCGGATGTTGGTCCATCAGCGCGAACCCCCAACCACGGAAGCCGCCGCCTGAAAGATACAAGTTGAGGTGTCCTGCGGCGTTGAGAGATCTGAGCTCCTCTGGCAGATCAAGGCTGCTATACGCGGCCGAGAGATTAGCAAGCATGTCTTCCTGTCGGGGCTGTCAGTCACAAACTTCCATCTCTCACAGGAGGGTTTGGGCTGCTTACTCGCTTAGGAGGATTTTTTGTGAGTGCGGCAGCGCCGTATGGCAAGCTCACGGCTGTTCTTGATGTGCGCACCTCACCGCTTTTGGTGTAGATCCAGGAGAGTTGGGTGCTGCCGCCGCCAAGGTCCATGCACAATCCGCGTACCTCGTCGAAGCTGCTCGCGATTCCGTAGGCGCCCATGAGACCCTCGTCCTCTTTTGAAAGCAACGTCACCTTCCAACCGCTTGCTTCATGCAATCGCTGCATATACTCCTCAGAGTTGGGAGCAGTGCGTGTTGCTTCAGTGGCTAGGACACAGACGCGGTCGTGGGGAACACCGAAATCTTCGCACACGGCTTTGAAACGCCGGAAAGCAGCGGCTACTTGACGGATTGTTTCTGCAGGAATGGGGACTCTCTGCCCATCTTTCCACTGGGCGTCGTAGAGAGAAACGCCAAGGCGCTCAGAGAAGACAGTCGGTAGGCAGCGAATGGTTTCCAGTGAGGTATCGGTGATGGAAAACCGGATGCCATTGCTAGACGTGGAATGAGGTCAGCAAAGCATCGTTCTGATTTTTTCAGGACGAATAACAGCGGACTGAGGAGGAAGACGAGCCGGCATGGATGCACTATGGGTTGGAGCGCAACGAAGTAGACACACGCACCTGCCCATATCTACGATGGCCTCGTAACGAGCCATGTTGATGGTGATCTTACAAGAAGTAGGCTGGCCAGAATTGGCTCGAGTGGAGGACGCCGCTTACGAAAATTGCTGAGGCTGTGTGTGGGTGAGGTGGGACAGAGGTCAAGGGAACAAGCGCGCACACGCAGCAGATCGCCAGCCAGGGTCTGCGCTCCGGGTCCGCGCCCTCCCTAGTCTCGATCAGGAAATTTGATGCCGATGACGCCAGACGACGCTCTGCGCGTCCACTTCACATGTGCATCGCCCGTCGCCGTAGTGTCGACAAGCGGCTTGAGAGCTTGGGGGTACAGGCACGCGGCGCAATCGGCTGCGCAGAGTCTCGTTCGTATTACAGATTATGCGGATGCTGCCATCCAGCTATAGTCTATGAACATGAGGACCCTTTGGGTGTATCTGTTGTTTGATAACCCTCGTTGTACATTTTCTGGACATTCCCTTTCCCGATCATAATCCACGTAAGAATATAAATTAACCATGTGCAGCCTATGCCGCCATGCCAATGTTTCATATAAAAGGAATGCCGACCAGATACTGGGCCTTTGGCTCCTCCTCAATGGAGAGGGAACTGAAGGCCCATCAAACCACCGCGTCGACAGTGAAGAAGAATCAGAATCGGATGCTCAGCGTCTTACAAGACATAAGCAGCGAAGCCGAGAAGGGCGGCCAGACCGGCGCCAGAAGCGGCGAGGTGGTTGGCAGCGCCGGTGAACTGAGACCCAGTGGTCGAAGCGGTGCCAGCAGGACCAGAGACCGAGGCAGAAGCAGAGACAGAGGCTGAGAGCGTGGGCTTGGTGATGCTAGCAGTGCCGTTGGTGCTGTTGCTGCCAGTAGGATAGATAGGGTGAGTAATGATCGAGCTCGAGGTGATGGCCGGGATCTGAGGAACCGAAGGGGTCGTAGGGGTCGAGACGACCGGCTTGGTGATGGTGCAACCACCGGGGCAGTGGGTAATGGTCAAAGTTGTGGCCTCGGAAACGGTGTAGCTGAGTCAAAACACGTCAGAACGGTGATGGTTCGCGTAATTCCGACGATTGAAGTCACTTACGTCTTGCCAGCCTGGGTAATCTCGGTAGCAACAGGGCAGTAGGTAGTGTAAGCAGTGACGACTCTAGACAGTCGTTAGCGGTGAGAACAGTCGAGCGGTGGCTAGAACATACTCGGTGACGTAGACATCGCCGGTGGAGTTGGAGGAGGCTTGGACTCCAGCGGCCAGGGCGGCGGCGGCAGCAGCAGCAGTGGAAAAACGCATTTTGATAGGTTGCGGTTGGTTGGATTAGGAGAATTAACTGGAAGATGGCCGGGATGCGGTTGATTAACGAATGTACTCGGTGATGACCGATTCAGCTAGCTTGAAGTGAGCGAGAGTGGGTGAGGAGGAGGGCTTGCGTGTGCAGAAGGCAAGCATCTTTATAGCTATGATGAGCTGCGAGTCGAAGCGACCACGGACACGATCTGGGCTGGCCGTTGTGCACAGCGCCAATCTTGGGGCGTCAGCCGTGAGCGCTCGGTTGCACGGATGGCGAGCGGTGTCGCCGGATGGGGTAAAGGGGCGCTCTGAGAGACATGGTGAAGAAGGGCGGCCTGGGCAGGATTGCTCAGAGGGTTGGCCGGGCTGAGAGAAGCGAAATTGCGCGAAGAGGGCGAGGAGCAACAGGGCATGGTGTGCCGGGTTGACGCTGGGGACGCGGCCGGGATGCGTGGCCCTGTTCCCCTGGCGCTTGACCGCAATCGGCGCTGCTCTGCGCCGCGCCGCTCCTCCCCCTCACCCGCCGCTCAGGCCATCCGATTCTAGCGCAGCCCGAACACCTCGCTCCACGACGAAAAACAGCGTCCCTTCTCGTGATGACTGTGCATACCCCGGATTTTGCTCGTGTTGGGTGGCGCAACTACCGGAGCGCTGTTAACGGCAGTGCTTGCAGCTCACGGCAGGCAGCATCAAGCATCGAGGCCCTGCGTCTGGCCAGCTCTAGTATCGACATGTTCCCCGTTGTTCGCGACTCGATCTGCGTGGCAGACACGCGTGCCTGTGCCGCCGCGAGACCAGTGTACGGCTTCCATAGGGCGTCTAGAAACGGCTCGTGCTGATCTCACGCGTCAATAAAGCACAGACTCATACCCGCTGCTGCCACCCTGCCACCGTCGACACCCGCGTGCTCGCTGCTGATTAAAAATAGTCGACTGTCGGCCAAACGAAGCTGCTTCTGCTCACCAGGCGGGTTCCTGCAGCTGACATGCAGCGCGGAATCCTCAGCATACAGCCCGTCTATTGGGTGCCTCGCTGCGATGCAAGAGGGACGGACGGCTTGTCGGTACGCATCGCCGGCGGCCTGTTCAGCCTGTGAAGAGACTGGTCTGGGCGCTTCGATGGGTGCTCGGCCACCGAGCTGGAACGACGGCATCCTCTTTTGCCATTGCTGCTACTTCTTGCTTGCAGAAGGGCTTTAGTAAAGGGCGGTTTATATGTGCTTCTGACCCCACAGATGCTGCTAGTTCTGCCGGCCCCGGGCAAATGCCAGTGAATGAGGCCTTGCAGAGTCGGTGGTGGAGCATTGCAACGGCGCGCATGACCCCTGCTGGGCTTTCTTATCCAGGCAAATATTGTCTTCCGGGAGCGCACGAGGACAATATTCAAAGTGATCACGGCAAGAGAACACAGTGACCCTTTCGTTAATGTCCTAAGGGATGTAGTGATGGCTAGAACGGGCAGCTAGATCCATTCATGGACTGGCAAACGCCGAGGGAAAGCGGCCGGCGAGCGAGCGCAGTGCCGAGCGTGCCTCCGGAAATGAAAACTCGTCGGCGCGTGTATGCCACGACGCCCTCTGTTCTCCGCATCGCACTACCCTCTACGCCGCACGCCCCCAAAGCCACCTAGCCGTCTTTTGCCAGCATTAGCAGCTTATACCTTGCCACGCGTGCGAATAGTACTATTTCGGAGAGCCCCGACGGGCGCAATATTGGTGCTGTCGTGGGTACCGCCCTCCTTCTACAGGAGTCACCACTCACTTGTGCCGCCCTCGCCTGCCGTCAATCCAGGAATAGAGCTCCAGCGTCGTCCGCCCTGCATCTAAATTTACAGCGAACGAAGCCTGCGCTCGGCCTGGCCAGGCCGACGCGCAGAATCGCCCCGGCCAGGCCGACGCGCAGAATCGCCCCGAAATTTCGAGGAGACAGTTCTCACGGCCCACGAGATCGACACAGGAGCCGCGGATAGGAGACTCGCTTTTCTTCGAGGGCCCCTAGCTTCGGCCCACCATCATGATATCTCGTGATTGACTCGTCTCTGCTTCATCTAGAAGCTCGAGCATCCCCTCTGCCTTGCCGCCTGTTTCTGCTCGCCAACGCCTTTCCGACGCTCAGGGGAACACGCCGACATCATTTAGACCTTAGAGGCCGTTCCTAGTTCTTGTCGCTGGACTTTTCCTTTTCCTACCTCATAGCTAGCCCGCATTGCGGCTTCTGGATCTCGGCCATTCGATCCAACTGCTTTTTGAACCCTGCTTGCATCTGCACCTCACAGACTACAAGCGCCCTTTTCACACGCGCGTTTCACACACATAATCCAACGTCTACTGACCGAAATGGCCCCGCACAAAGTCAGTGTCCCGAAAGGCTGGCCAAAGGAAATTGCCTATATTGTTGCTCCTGTATACTCCAAATCTTGTACAGCAGAAGTGATCAGACAGCTTCATACAGCTCCTGCGCTTCCGACAGTTGTCAAACCACCGCTGGCACCATCGCTCTTGGTCCGCATCACTAAAATTAGCAGCCCTACGCACCCCGCCAACGGCCAGCACGGGCTATTCGCCGCTCAGAATCTCGCTCCCGACACGCTAATCGTCTTGTACTTGGGCCTCTTCCATACCCGCGCAGACGCCGATCCCACGTCCGACTACGATTTATCCCTGGACCGTGAGCTGGGCATCGGCGTTGACGCAACGCGCATCGGCAATGAGGCTCGCTTCATTAATGACTATCGCGGCGTGGGTCCACCTTGCCCAAATGCCGAATTTCGCGAAGTATGGGTAGATACGGGAAAAAACCGGTTAGAGAGGCGCATGGGCGTGTTCGTGCTGAGCGTCGGGAAGAGTGGGAAAAGAGCGAAAGGCATATCTAAGGGTGACGAAATTCTCGTAAGCTATGGCAAGGGATTTTGGAGTGAGCGAAGGAAAGAGCAGAATGGGGAATCGGAGAACTGCGAGTGATGCTACTTCTCAGGCATCGACCGCAGCTTACTCCTAGAACTCAGACGGATTGCTCTGTTCGCAATGCGTCAAGAGGCATCCCAGCCGGCTATTGCGGACGCCACATCTCTCCATCGGCTCTGAATGGCTATTGGAAGTGGCGTACGAAACTAAAAAAAAAAAAAAAAAAGCAGGAGATCTTCCATGGTATTTTGCCTCATACGTGATGCGAATTCAATTTTCCCATGGCAAAGTGTGGGTAGGTAGTGACGAAGTTTTGGGACGACCCTGTTCTGTGAATCTTTCGTTTTGTCATTGGTACTTCATATGTCAGGTCTAGCAAGCACACTGAGGCTCGTGCGACACACGTCATCCAAGAAACGGTACGGTCCCCATAGGCCATCATGCGGGACATTCGGCATGCTCTCGGCGCCACACAGCCGGCTTTGATGACACTAGACGGCAAGCCAGCAGCAAGACCAGGCTGAAGGCATCGCCGATGCACACTCATAGCATCGTTCTACCGGGAGAAAAGTATGCTCTTGGCCGACGCAAGCTTGGGCCAGCTGTCGTCGGGCAATTTGCAGAGGGCGGTTTAGGCGATACCAGATCGCTCGATGAGCTGGTGTTGAGGTTCTGATGGCGACGCCACATGAGATCATGTCGTCGATCATGGAAGGGTAGGGGATCCGACGCAGCAAGATTGGCTGTGCACCTTCCAGACGTAGCAGCATCTGCGTGGAGCTTCTCACAACGGCGCAGGGCATGATGCGATTCGACTGCACGTACGGCGATTCTCGAGGCTTCGCACGTAGACCATCAGTAAAAGCGGCTCTGCACGATGGACAGGGTCCTGCGGATTTTCGTCATAAATCTCTGCGCGCTCACCACGTCCGCCCAAGCCTACTCATACTCGCGGAGTACCTCGTACTCCAGCCGCGCCCCACCGACGTCATAACAGTGCACGACGATCTAGGCGGCAGCAGCGACAACGATTGCGGATTGGAAAGGTGTCAGCCCGGCTGTCCAAGATAGCCACATGGCAGTCTTGGGGAAAGACGTTAGAGGGTGAAACTTCGGGGGGTTGGAAGCATGTCGTTGGCGATCGGACGAGAATAGGACAGGAACGGTGGCAGCGCGCGTCTTTCAGGGTGCTGCAGGTTTCGGGGGGAAACACGGCGGCAGCACGCAATGCGCAACATGCGCACCAGCCACGGATTTGTTCTCGAAGCGTGATTGACAGGCACGGGGACAAGTTTCGACAAGTAACCAAGGTGGTGGTACCCGCATCGCCAGGCTGAAAGCAGCATGATCGGCCTACCAGCGCGCCGCTTTCGGGCCTTGTGAGAGGCGGCCCATCCTCGAAATCGCCCGATTCAGCATGTTCAACAAGACTATCCTGACCGCGCATCGCTTCTCGACCGCCCATGATCTGGCTCACTTGCTTCTGTGGTACTCGTTTCCTGTCAGATGGGCGAAAGCGACGTTGATACGATGGACATAGTCTTGCAATACCATCCAGCCCGACGCTGGACGGCAAGGCGGAGGCAGATTGGAGAGGGTGCTGGTGTCTGAAACGCTCGAAAAGGGCGGGCATGCCGTTTCGCTGCGGCAGTGGACGCTCAGTCGAGGTCAAGATGAAGAGCGGGACCAGGAGGCCGACGATCAGTATTTTGGGCGGGCCCGTAATTCTTAGCCTCCAGGGCTGCGCTTCGCTTTCACTGGCCTCGAAGTTCGGCCCGGCAGGCATTTGCAGACTGCGTTCAACCCGAGTGCGGATCGTGAAGTCATCACCTGCATTGTTGGCTGGCATTGGAATGGAATGGAATGGAGGGGCGTGCCTACGAATGGGCGCCCGGAGAGTGTGCGTCCACCTCTCTCTCTCTCTCTCTCTCTCTCTCTCTCTTTTTTTTTTTTTCCCCCAGGGTCGTGGTCAAGGTGGCAATGGCACTGACACTGGCAGGCCTGGCAGTTTCACGCACAGCGGAACGGGCCTCTGATTTGCCGGGTGCCCGAGCGCGGCTGTTACTTCATCCCTACGTGCGGCACGTCATAGCATTAATGTATCTCTGGCGCCGCAATCACGGGGCCCCGGAAAAAAAAACATGGTGCGAGAACGCGCAATGCGCAGCTCAAATACAGCTCATGACCCTCGCGAATGCGCGCGGTCAAAGAAGCATACGCCATCCTAGCGAGCAGCAGCTCCAGCCTTGCGGCCCCAAGCACCAAGCACCCTGTACCCAAGCACCCTGCGCCAAGCAGCCTCGTCCCGCGTCGACACGCTACCGCTATTGTGCTCGTCCCCCGCCCGGCTAGCGCCCCAGACAGCCCGGCCTGCGTCGCGCGCGTCCTGCAGAAGCTGCGTCGCACCCCTGCCGCACACCCGCCTATCAGCCTGTCACCCCAGATATACATAGAACCAGCTCCCCGACTGCGCTTCCCCGGCCTCGTATTCCTCATTCAATCGGGACCCAGACAGGGCAGCTGCTCCTATCGCACCACCGTGCCACTGCTGCATATATCAGCCCGCCTTGGCCGCTGCTCCCTCCCGAGGACCAGCTCTCCAAGCCTCTGCCAGCAGCCATACATTGCTACACATTGCCACTTGCACTGCCGCCCCAAAGAGGCTGTCCATGACTGCGCTATTCACCCACCTGGATCCTCTTCTCGCAATGGCCCCGCAAGCTCGCCGTGGCTCTAGCAGCGTAAGCTCCCCAAACCTGTGCATCACAAACCTGCATCGCTGACCCATGCCAGAACGACCCCTACCACCGCTACCTCCTCCTCTCCACCCAGCAGGAGACGCTCCGCCAGCGTCTGACGTTACAGATTCCGCCCTCCTCGTCGACCATCACCCACGAGCCCTCGTACTCGCCGCGCTCGTCCTTCTCCTCGGACTATTCGTTCCAGTACAGCCCGACGCACTCGCCCACCAGGACTCCGGCTACTCCTCACCACACCGCCGCTCCGTCCAGCGCCGCCAGCTCATCGCCGACCCCCGACATGCCAGGCGTCGTGCATTCGCCCCACGCCACCCAGCACGGCGTCCGCACCGGCCAGCCTGTGCCCGAAGACACGCAGCTGTACGATGTCAACAAGCAGGTCAAGGCTGTGCTAACCGAGCTGCTCAACACCGATGGCGTGAAGCACGACGAGCGCTTCCGCATGTGGGTCCAGGCACGCCTCATGGAGACCGAGATGGAAATGAGGCGTCAGCGCAGGCGAAGGAGCAGCGTCGACAAGGAAGTACTCGAGAGCATTGCTGAGCATTTCTAAACTTGAATCGAGCCGGGTTGGTTGGACATGGCTCCTCCTCCTCCTCCTCCTCCTCTTCATCATCATCATGGGAGCCTCCACCGCCCGTCTCTGGCATGCAGGTCGGTGCGGAGTTGGACTGGTTGATTTACGTTTACGTTGCACATGGGACGGAAAAGCTATGAGTGTGGTTTTCTAATAAGGCGTTTTTCGGCGTTTCCTTGTTTAGCTGCCCGTTCGACGGTTTGTCGTCTGGATTGCCCCACGTCTTTGAGCGCGGAAGCATTGGGTTCCAGCATTGTATTATTATGGGCTTGGGGCTTCACAGAGGCATTGCGGTTTGCATCTTTTCCTTGCTTCTATGATACCAAGCGCCATTGTCCGCGCAATCTTGCATCTTCACCGTTCCCTCTCCATTTGTGTTCTCTTACATTGCTAGGCATACGAATTCGCATTTCCGCATTTGACCAGGTTGTGCACAAGCAGCTAATCAGCCCACCACCGCGTCTTGTTGTCCAATGTGTCATTGAAACCCTGCTCGTACCAACGAGCACCAAGACGGCGGCGACTCCAGACTCGAAACGTTCCAACGCCGTCACGCTATATTGACTCGTGGTGGACGCCAGCTCACGCGTCCAGGGCCACCGAACGCACCCTCACGCATCCGTCGACAGCACCATGGCACCCAGGCTCCGCTCTGCTTGCCCATCCCCTTTGCCTCCACTCTAGTGCTGAAGCCAAAAGCCCTGGCAACGAGCATCCAATCCGCCCGGCACCCTTGCCATCCAACCCTAGACGAGAGAAACGCCGGTGCGCTCTTTGCAGCTCGACCACACCCCGCACTGCTCCTACGTGCGAGCAGCCAGCTCGAAGCTCAACCCTTGGCCAACCAATCTGCCCACCACGCCGCATAGGTATCCAGATCCCCGGGATCCGCGACCCACGGCCGAGCCTTGGCCGGGCCAAGCGTGTGCGGAGCACTGTGGCAGGAGTGCGCGCAGCCCGCTACCAGTCCGAACAACCTAGAACGCTGTCCAGCGGCGTTCCTGCCACCCCCGTCCCCCTGGTCGTCGTGGCGCCTCCACCCTTCCTCCCTCCCCACCCCTCTCTTTCGCTCCTTTTTTTTATATTTTTTTTGGGGGGGAGGAGGGCTTGATCCCTTGTTATCGTCCCCGCCACAACGGTCGGCTAGACTGCGGACGCCGTAGCCGCGAGCCTCGTAAGCTGCAAGGAGGGAGGAAAGGCCTGCGGGCACCGACACAAAATACCTGGGCCAATGAGCAGCCACCATGGCGAGCCCCATCGACGAATAGGACGACGGACGGCAGCAAGCGGCAAGGACTGCTGGGACGGAGGTGCCGGGACGAGGCGGCAACCAAGGGTCATGGTGCATTGGCGTAGTCTCTTTGGTTGAAGGAGGGAGGAGGAGGAGAGTGCGGCTAGTCCTCGGTCATGATTGCATAGGTGCTGTGCACTGCAGCATATCTTGCTCTCTCTCCTCTCTGATCCCCCACTACTGCTCGTCTAATACATCTCGAGCGTATCTTTCTCGCTCCTGCATGCTCTTTGGTCGGATGCTCTATCGAACAGCCCGGCCCAGGCTGAACAACCGGCCGGCAAACTTGCCCCCGCCTCGACGCCGGTGAGCTGCCTGGCGGGGTGCTGCCGCGCCGGAAGGTGGTTTGCCCCGGCTGAACCATCGTCATTGGCGGCTCGTCGTGGGTACATCAGGTTGCGTGCACAATTTGCTCCCAATCATCTCCAGCATCGGCGGCCGCCGTCCGGACGAGTCTGATGAAGGAAAAAAGCCTACGGCGTCGGCCCGGCAAGATCATATGGGTGCGCCATTGAGGGCTGCTTTCGAGGTTGTCTGAATGACTGTCGGGTCAGGTCAGCGTGGAGGAAGCCTCACCTGATACCCCGCCTCTACTCCCTCTGCAGTCAGCTTCTGTTGGGGTGAGCCGTGGAGTATCGTTATCTTCACGTGCAGCTTCGTTCTCAGCCGGCGCTCGCTCGGAGCTCCGCAGCAACGTTTTCTGCGTGTTTCTGAGCGGGTTCAAGCGGCAATGCGCCCGCTCGGCTGGAAGGGGTGGGATAGTAGAGTGGAGAACTCTGGCCCAGGCTGGCGCTGAGGCATGTGCTGCGTATGTGTCTCGCCTAGCTCTGACGGGCTCGATACACACACAGTGTACAGTACTCTACGCGGCGCGGGATCTGCATTAGAGCATTCAATGGGCAGAAGCTGTTGGGATTGGCGTCCCTGGCAACTGGCAATGTCGAAAGCGGCAGCGGGTCGCAAGAGCATTGACTGACACGCCGTCTGGGAGGGCGTTACCCCACAATCAAAACCGCGTCACTTGCCATTTCCTTCACCCGGGCCGAACTGTGTGCTCAGCGACAGGCGCAGCGGACGGGTGCGGATGGAGGAGATGATTGCGCGGACGCCCCTGTCGCCTGTCGCAGGCGACGAGGGACGACAGGCTGGGAGGGCGCTGCCAGCGGGCCCAGCGCCTGGCCTCTTGCGGTGCACGAGTCCAGGTTGCCCCAGCACAGCCCGAGATGCCTGTCTCGCTCGCTGTCTTGTCTCGCCTTTTTCTGACGTGCATCATGCACAGCCTGCCTGCATATGCAAAATAAACTTTTTTTTTTTTCCCTTCCGTCTTTCTGCGGAGAGAGAGAGAGAGAGAGAGAGAGAGAGAGAGAGAGAGAGAGAGAGAGAGGGCAGGCGGCGGAGGGCGGCGACCGAAAAGGAAAGCATGCTGTCAGCCCGCGCCGCTTCCCCAGCCTGCTCGGTGCTACTTCCCACAGTACATTTCTCCGCTTTCCTTGGCGCCGACCTGCAGTGCGCCCCCCCAAAGTCGAACGAGCTCACCTCACCCGCCGTCCTGAAGTCTCCTGAGTAGCATCTGACGCCGCCGAAGACCTGGGGAAAAGCTCGGCCTGGAGCTGCGGTTGATCGCCTCTCCTCGCCGATGAGGAACGAAGGGAGCCAGCAGGTGCGCATATGCCAGAGGCCCAATAACGTCGAGGCTGCAGCGGCTATCATCGGTGCCGTGAAACTTGTCTGGTCTCTGGTCCCTCTGGGCCCCAAGCACTGGGCCGCTAGCTGCGATGCGCGGATGCAAGCACTTGCCCGTTGCCGATCAGGCATCATGAAGCGTCTCGCCAAAGCCTGGCCTTGGATGGGTGGAGGGGTCGGAGCCTGGCTGGGCGCCAGGGATGCGGATGGCAAAGTGAGGATCCAGTGGTTGCAACAGTGGAGAGCTGTCACTGCAGACGTCGACCGGCCTGCCAGGCTTCGAGAAAACAAAGCATGGCGGTGCTGATCGTCGCTTCTCCTGCCTCAACCTCATCATCGCTCTCAGCGCCCACGTATCGAAGGAACGAAGAAAAAGCAATGCTGCCGTGCCGTCGGATCCATCCATGTCATTGGGACAGCTGGCCGCACTTGAATTCCTTTTGCTCTCGTATCTTTTCTTTTATCCGCCGTCGGACCCTGCGGCGGGCTCTACTCCGCGCCTTCAATTCTGTATCTCTACTAATACGTCCCTGCTTCGATCTTATTTAGTGTGCTGATCGCAACCGCCGACATGCAACTGTCTGCTACGTTTTGCGCCTAGCAAGGTGAAGTATCGGATGCTTGCTCCAATCCCATCAATGCCGTTCCAGTGCCTCTATGAATGGTGTCCCTCTCGGAGAAAAATGCATTTCCTGCCGCGCCGATAAGCGGAGTTTCTGGACCTTGAATTACTACAGCATAAGACGAAGTATGCATGGGGACTTGATCGAAGCAGATTTAACATGAGAGTGATCATGTATACAACATTGCTGCTGCTCCTGTCTCCCCATATATATAAGAGGCGAAATTCTATTTGCTGCGAAGGAGTCATGAGGAATTCCCATCTTTTGACACTAAAAGCGTAGCTTCGAAACCCATTGAACGCTGTCTTGCAATGTTCGGGGTTGGCCGCTTGGTATATGATCCTGACCCCCCCCCCCCCCTCCGTTCTCCTTCTCCACCGGCCCTACCTGTTTTACCGTCTCGAGCATTAGCACGTTCATCGCCGCATTTGACACCGAATACGGCACTGAGACCGTTGGTGGTAGCGCACCCGTCGTAAGCGCGTATACAGGGGCCTGGCCGGAGGAGACGTTGATGACAAGGGTAATCAAGTATTTTCGGCTCTGGGACAGATCAATCATTCGACAACCCAATATATTTGCTATTATTTTTGTACCGTTCCACTTTCTTAGATGCGTCACTCTCATCTATCAAAATCTGACCTCAGGCGCTTAGTGCTGTAATGATTTAGTCCGATAAATCTGGTAGGATGCGGGCCTATCAGCAAGCAACTCCCTTATCTCCATTGCTGCCTAACTACAAAGCTTGTGCAAGCCTGTCTGTTTTCTAATCGGAAACTAAAGTCTCTCTAGCTCCTGTAGTAAGATTCGATTACTCACTTCGGTAATCGTGGCGGATTTTCAGCAAACTCCCTTCTGGAATCGGAAACAAGGGCTTGTCTTGGGCAATAAGTCCAAGGGGGTCAGCGTCATGTTGGTGTAATATGCTTGTTCTAGGCGTTAATCGAAACATTTGTCTTTATCTGCACTATCTAGGTTGTGTGTAACATACCTGCACTCTGAGGCGCAGAGTCTGTTCGAGACCGTTAACGATTGCTGGCCACCTTCGTCATGTAAAAGCGAAGGGGCCTTTTTTTTCCCCCTCTGTATGCAGAATCCATTACTATTCCTCCTGTCCAATGCAAGAGACTCTCCTTCGGTTCCCTATCCCGAATGACGCCAGGGTATGCTTTTACGAATGCCATCCACCGCGTTCTAGCGAATCTTCGATACAAGGCACCATCAGCCTTCTCAGCTGGATCCTCCAAGAAAGTATCCAGGAGCGTACGTATTCCCTTTGCAGAGCTCTAGGGGCTTACACACCCGCAATCTATTTGAGCCTCTCGGGGATATCCGTTCCTTCCTCCGCAGCAGCAGTGTCTGTTACAACGCTCATCATCTCTTTCGCACCACCTTCGTCACATTCGTGCACGATGCGCTTCCAGCGCAGCTCCTCATTTTCATCCTTCACGAACTCAATGGTTGGGAAGTAATGCTCGTTTTTCTTCATCGTAGCAACCCACGGAACGTTATCGAACGTCATGACCTTCAGGCGGAAGTAAGTGTTATCCGGGATCTTCTTGACTTCACGCAGGAACGAAGACAAGTCGGGTGTCGGCACGCCATTGACATGAGTAAGAAAGTTGGTTGGTGCAAGCCCGTACGCACATGCAGGTGACCCGCGCATGCGGCCGGAGACGTAAATGTCCGAATGCACTTTACTGATCTGCTGACGCACAGCGTGATGCGGACGGTGCAAGATAGCACCGCAGAAGAGCACTGCTCGATCAGTTTCGAGGTCTTCGGTCGGAACTGTGGGAACCTTGATACTGATTTCCTTTTGCTTGCGGATGATGACGGCAGCTAGGAATTCATTGTCGTACATAATGTCGAGGTCAGACACGCGGGTGATCAACTTGCCGTTGAACGAAAGGATGACGTCGCCCTCGAGCAGGCCACCCTCGTGACCGGAATCAACCTTGCGCACCATGAAGAGCTGATGCCGCTCGGGATCCTCGTGTTCAACACGCTGGATCCACTCTGATAGTCGTTAGCATATTTCGGTACCACTAGAGAGGGAGAGGATGACGACGTACCTTCAGACACTCCCATAATACGGGCTTTGTCCATCTGGACCGTGTGCATCTCCACGTTCAAAATGCGCAGCTTGGGTTGAACGCCGTTCCGAAGCTGACGGAGCACAGGCTCAACCATTGGCGTAGATAGTCCGAGATGGTACTCCATATCCTTGCCACTATGGGACGAACGCTCACCAAGATACGTCAACCAGATGGCCTGGACAGTACCGTCTTCTGCGATTAGCACACCGCTGCCACACTGACCAGCGAGGTTTGTATCAACGGTAACAGCATCCAAGTTAATCGCGCGATAACGCGGCGTAGCGGCGCTGGCAGGGATGGCAACCGTAGTGATGTCTGTGACGACAGTCTTGGCCACAACAGGGCGTAGGTTCTGGTTGAAACCGAAAAAGATGGTGTCCTCGCCTTGCTTGATGAACTTATCTGAAAGCTTGGCAGTCTTAACTGGGGCTTGGACAAGGGAGGGATCGTATCTGACGATGGCGTAGTTTTGGAGAGGATGGAGGAAAACCGGCTTGCCCTCCACTACTATAGAATCGGCAATGGTAATCTGTATGTCGCAGAGGTCATACGGTACGATTGCACGAGAAACGAGCACGAGACCCTTCTCTGCATCAACAACCAAGCCGTACCCGACCTTCCTGGACCTGGGGAATCCGTCCAGCTTGAGTGGCATAGACGAGGATATCCGGACGAAACTCCTCACGATGTCGACTGCCTGAGGATGCTGAGCGTGGTCCATCCGAATGAAATTGGCGCGCTGGGGCTCGCAGGCCTTGGGCGGGATGCGGTCAGCAAGATCCGAGATATCCCAAAGACCAGAGGCGTCGTTCCGGACGGCGAGCTTCATCTTATCGTGCCAGTGGCGATCAATAGTTAGCACACTGGTGTTAAGAGTATGCAAGTCACGAATGTGTTTGTAAGTAACAACAACTCTGCTGCGGTCTATTTTGCCCAGTCAGCAACCTACACTTCTAAAGAAACGAGAAACTTACCAGGGATCTCTTTCATGACCTTGACGAAAGTATCGAGATCTGGAGTTTCTCTGTGGTCAATGGACTGGACCAGCCAGCCGGATTCACTGCCCTCGAAACGGAATGATCCAGATGCCTCACACACAAAAACGCCCATGCCCTTGGTCGAGATGGCGTAAAGCCTGGCTTGCTGGTAAGAGAGGTCGTGGAAGGAAGCACCAGCTGCCGAAACAAAACGGTCAGGCGTAATGGCGTGAAGATCTCCGACGGAGACCTCCACCTCCATATCCACGCCCTGGCGTTGAATCAGCAGGTTGATCTTCCCGCCAACGCTAGAGTCAAGAACGTCGTCCAGGCGAATGAATTGGGTGAGAAGTTCACCATTAACCTTGATCAAGATATCGCCCTCCTGGATTTTGGTATCCGCAGGTCCGTTGGGAAGTATAACTTCGGCAACCAAGAGACACGTCTCCTTGGGAAATTGCTTCCGCAGGGCATCTTCCCAGTTAGCAGTCAAGCCCAGCCTACGGCACTCGTCAAAAGGCTTTAGGATCCATTGGGTCTGGATGGTTCCACGTGTTACAGGTTCGCCTTTCTGGATGCACTGCAGAGCACGAAGCGGACGGTCCAAGGGAAGAAAATAGTCGGTCGCAGCACCGTCAGCTCTACCACCAGCTTGCAGAGCGACAGCAGCGCCGTCACGGTTCACCACGGGACTGCCAGAACTACCGCCGCTGGCGGCGGCAGCAGCCTGGATGTAGTTTGTGTTGAAGTCGCTGTATCCTTCTCCATATTCGGGCGCATTGCGATCCAGACGGCTGATAACACCAGAAAGAATGCTAAGCTTCTCACCGGCGTCGTTACCGACTACCCTGATCTCCTCTCCCACGCGGGCAAGGTCTGGCCGCAGCTCTAATGCCGATAGATCCATGTACTTCACGGCCTTGGGATCGTATTTCAGGATTCCGAAATCGTGGACGGGATCGCGATACACGGGGTGAACGTCGACCTAAGAGATAGTCAGCGTCTATTTAGAACCGAGGCGTCCAGCCTTGTGCGACATACCTCCTCATGGTTGTCGAAAATGACGTACCCCCAAAAGGGGCCAGCGCCTACAACGTGCTGCAGTGTCGTCAGCTTGATTCCAAGTCTCTGCGCGTGAAATGCCTACCCTGTTGGTGAGAATGTAGCCCCTCTGGGCGTCGACGACGAAGCCGGTAGCCTCGCTGGCCAAGGCTGAGTCGGTGTCGAAGGCAGCAGTCTGGCAAAAGTGGATGGAGACAACGTTCTTGACGACCTTTTCAATGGTTCGCTGCCACTCGACGGTATCGCCAGATGCGCCGATATGAGTGACGGAGCGCATGTCGTCCGAGTCGCAGTCGAGGTCCATGCCGTTCGGCTGGCTGCCGTTGGTGCCGTTCATGGTTTGTTGCTCCTGTCCAGACTGAGCTTGAGCGTCTCTTTCGGGTCTGCGCTGCTTCATGGGACGGTCGTTGGAGGGCGTGGGAGGTTGCTTGCGCTTGCTGCGAGTGTTGTGGGTCTTGCGGTCCATGTCGGCTGCGGCGATGCGATGAGGAGGCGAATTCGACTGCGACGTGAAGCTCAAGGCGCGCCAAGTGATGCAGGCAGAGTGCGCAGTGGGGTGTTGGCGGAAGCAGGAGGGCAGGGACGGTCTCGGCGCAAACAGCGTGGTGGTCGAAGGACGGGGACGCAGCAGCGGCCGGGGGAGGCGCGGCAGGGACGTGTGCGAGCCAATTAAGGAGCGGAACAGGCGGACGGGCAGAGGGCCAGCACGCATTCGACAGGAGGGGACTGGCGGCTCAGCACCCACGGGAACTCGACGGGACGACGGGCTCGCGGGGAGGGGGCTCTCGTCGCGATGAGGAGCGTCAAGGTGTTGACTTGCATTCAAATTTCAAGGGCCGCCATGCGCCCAGCGCCTGCAATTGGCCCGCGCTGTCTGCCAAGCGCAAAACGTCACTGAGCACCATCTCCTGCACGTCACCCGCTCTGCCGCGCCGTTGATTTGCGTGCTCCCTGCCCGCGACCTGCGCTCCAAGGTCCGCGAAGTGCTAGGCCTCGATCCAAATACTCATGCTTCTGCGGCTACCGATTCTTGGAGCCTGCAATAATTCCCGTTTCTTGGGAAGTCGAAGCATAGGCATGGGTTCATGTGCCTGGAAACGGCCTGAGAAAAGAGGGCTGGAACCGCGGCTCAACGCCACGGCCATTCGCAAAGGATGCCCCAATAATCAATCCTGCGGAAATGTGAGCGCAGTCGTAAGCTTCGCTTCGGCTCTCACCAGGCCTACTGAGGTGAAAGAACGGAGCGAGGTGTTATATGAAGCCGTGTATGTGTATGTAACACACCTCATCAAATGGTCCATCGGGGAAAGTCAGCTCCACAGCAATGGTTGTTTTCATTCACCCGAAAGCAGATGGCGACAAGTATCTGTTCCTGGACGACGTTGCATCCAGGATATGTGTTCGTGGAGTGGCCAACACAGAGCCGCGGCCACAACATTTGCGAGTCTGTGTGTAGGGCGGACAACAGAAACCTCCGCCGCAAGTGGGCACATCCCCCGCCGATCCCGTCACCACCCTGTCTGTTTCCGCCGACGCAGAGGGAGCCTTCCGCGACCTTCACCAAAGCCTCCGCACCCGCCGTCAACATGGTCCTGTCCTTTATCCTCATCCAGAACCGGCAGTAGGCCCAACCCTGTCCCTCTGCATTCCAGCACCTCCGCGATGCTCACAAGTACCTGTTATCTCCTCGCAGGGGCAAGACTCGCCTGGCGAAATGGTATGCACCGTACAGTGTAAGAACCCTTTCCGTATTGTTCGCAACGACTTGACCTCACCAATTCCGGGCTCATCCGCTGACATCACTATCGGATTCCAGGATGAAGAGAAGGTCAAGTTAAAAGGCGAGGTTCGTCTCCTCGTGGCGCCAATACCCCGTCCCGTTCCGCCCGGCGCATCCACATGGCTCTGCCCTCTTTCCGTGACCACGCGCCAGCTGCCCGAACTTTGCGAACGTGCCCTGACATCCGAGTTCTGCACCAGATCCACCGCTTGATCGCGCCGCGTGACCAGAAACACCAGTCGAACTTTGTCGAGTTCCGGAATACCTCGAAGATCGTGTATCGTAGGTACGCAGGGCTATTCTTCTGCGCCTGCGTCGACACCAACGACAACGAGCTCGCTTATCTTGAGGCGATTCACTTCTTCGTCGAAGTCCTAGATGCCTTCTTTGGAAACGTCTGCGAACTAGACCTAGTGTTCAACTTCTATAAGGTAAGGGGAACTTCTCTAGGGAACGAGGAGGCAGAGAGCACATCATTGCGATGGGTAGAATTGGATCCTCGGTGCAGAGGCAATGCATTCACGTGGTGAAATCGCCACAGCTAGAAATACCGGCTGACTGAGCTGTTTCGGCAGGTCTATGCGATCCTGGATGAGGTGTTCTTGGCTGGGGAAATCGAGGAGACAAGTAAGCAGGTGGTATTGACTCGACTTGAACACCTGGACAAACTGGAGTGACTGAAGGTCGTCCATGCCGGAACCCGGGTAGGAGTCGACTTGCATGTCTGAAGGCGTATGGCGTCAGGATCGGAGAAATTTTGGGCCTGTTCACTATTGCCCGGAGAGGTCGGATCCATGGTCGAGGCAATTCAGTTTCTATATATAATCATGAAAATTAAAGTTGCGCGTATGCGCATTTTCAAGCGACTGTGCTCCGCAGACAGTCCCGACACCCAAGGAACTCAATAATACCTGACAAGCAGCCATTTCAGGCTGCCAAGCCTTGGCAGACATGGAACGCTTACCACGACTCTGCGCTGGGATTGAGAGCACGTCGGGTGGATTGTACCTGAGGATCACAGCATCAAATCAAATGATCATCGTCCTTCAGCACTTGTGGGTCCGGGCTCGTGGACCATACGCGTCGGAACGCGCCGTCACGTTGCCATGATGGAGCCAGGGGGTTCTGGAAAGTCCGCGAGTAGCCGAACGTCCGCTCAACCAAACGTCCACCGCTATACCCCAGCCGCTCACCGTTCGATGGCTCAGGAGATGTCTTGGAGCAGTTGCAGGGTTCTTGGCCGGGTCGGCACTGGGTGCGGAGCCGAAAGTTTGCTTGTCAAATGTCTCGACGGAGGGGCCACTGCCTTCGATAATAACCATCTTCGTGGGCAGCCAGAATGACGGGTGAAACCGCGTGCATCCATGGACGCTAGGTAACGCACGACAGCCTGGCTTCGGCGCGAGGCAGCTGATTCTACTACTTGCCAGAAGCGGGTGTCTGGCAGCAACGCACAGGAGGACGTGCGGGTGCGCTTGAGGCTAATAATACTAGCTCCAGTCGCCATGTTCGGTAACCCTTCGGCTTCGGCAAGAAATTGACTGCGCCGGAGCTACCGTTCCGGACGACCGTTTCACAGTATGGGGACGGAAGAAAGGGCGGCTTGGGTGGCGGGCAGGTGGCGATGAGGTCCGTGGGTTGTTGCGGACAACAGGTAGTTCCGCGCGGGAGAGAGGCCACAAGCCGGCGATGCTCCGACTTCGGGGCGTAGTTTGGCTGCAGTACGGCATATGTGGACGTCTGGACTCTACCGCAGGCGGCAATTTCCCCTTACCCCCGTGTAATTTGTCCAAGGCAAGCTGTGGGAAACGAAAGCTTTGACAGACCGTTTTTACCCACGGGCTGATTGTCGATGCAGCGCTGAGTGGTCGGGCAGACATGCGCGCCCATTTTGTCTTCCAGCTAGGCTCGGCGAGGGCGACGGCCGTAGTGGCCCCATGAGCAACTGGAGAACCTGGCGCCACTGACGAGGTTTACAACTTACGGAACGTCGACCGCGTGTCTCTGTCACACATCTGCTCCTCAAGACGCCTGGTGGGCGTCGGCGCGGCGCCAATTTGCTGCACGCCGCGATATGCAGAGGATCCCAGGCACTGCTGGGTCGATGGGAACACACAGTAGAGTGGTCAGGAGTGGAAGGCTAAGTCTACCCTGAAGCCTCAAGGCGTGGGGCTGAAACCACGGTCGTTGGCGCGCGGTTCCTGGCAGATGATGGAACTACACCGAGAGCCATTGGGGGTGCGGCGGGCGGGTGGGGTGGCGGAGGAGCTGAGGTTGGAAAAAGCATTCATCTTCAGCAGACACTACGGGATAACTCACGTTACCTCGCGCCTATCTTGACGAGTTGACGCACTCCGGGAACGATTCCCACGAGGCGGGCGTGGATGCACGGAGAGAGGGATGTGCAGCATGGATGGTGGGCGGCGCGCAGGCGATAGGCCCGCGGAGCAGACAGCAGGTATTTGTACACGAAATGGCGGCGTGCTTGTGCCGCTGACTGCATCGGCGCGTCTTCCACGCGCACCGACGCCACGAGGAGAAGAAGCACCCTGGATCCTCGTTGTGGCTCGGCAGCCAGGACGCAGCGAGTCGTTGCAGGACCCAAGCAGATTTGGGCTCTGCGGGCGGCAGTGGTGGGAGGACTTCGACCTGGGAGAGGGCAGAGTGCTCGCGCGCGGTGATTGGGCAGAGGCCGGCTTATCATACAAGCTCGATGGAACGCTGCTTGGCGGCGATCTGGAAGCGCGCTAGGCCGTAGCAGGCAGGGGCCCCTGTGGGCGCTGGCCACTGTGCTTGCGGCTTGCATAAGGCGATGACATATCCTGTGAGCGAGCCAGAGATAAGGGCGCCGCTGCAGGGCCGCCGTCTCCCAGCATCCATCCCATCCCGTGCCAAGCCGACGCCGATTCCGCTCCGGCCGACGCGCTCTCTGCTCTCCCGTCTGCTCTCTGCTACTCTGCCCGAGCGCGCCCGGCACGCGTCCACGATGCAGCACCAGCCCTCTGCGCCCGCGCGGGGGCATGGGGCGAGCTGAGCAGATGCTGACAGCGGCGGTCGCACGGCGCTGGCGCGCGGCAGGCGCACGCGGGGGCCGCAGCAGGAAAAGCTGGGCTGGGCAGCCGCGCACCAGGGCCGCGGCCGCCGTTCGCGGTGCGATCCAGGCGCAGCAACCAGCGATCCCCGACCGGCGGGCGGCCAGCCCTGCCCTGCCCTGTCCTGTCCTGTCCTGTCCTGGCCGATTCTCCTGCTGCCCCGAGCTCCAGATCTGTGGAAAAAGCCACCCGGCCAAACCCCACGAGGCCTCGTCTAATTTGCCGCAACTGGCTCGACCAGGGAGATAAGCAGACTGCGCGATGGGAGCCCCAGGGCCTTTTGACGTTTTCACAATACGTCGGCAGAACCGAGTCGTGCGAGTCCAGCGCGTTAAAATACCACCCCGGCCCCGCACCAGCCCGCAGGTCCAGCCAGGCGTCCGCTGCTGTTGTACTTCAACCTGACCTCGCCCGTCGTCCAGCTCCTCGCCAGCCCCAGTGGACGCTCTTCCTCGACCACCACCGCCGGCGCAACATTCGATCTTCAGACAGAGCTCACTGACCCCCACCGCTTGCCGCCATGTCGTACGCGTGGGTTGGCGCGCCCACCGAGTTCAACGGCACCAATGCCGACCTGGGTGGTGATTCCAGTTCGTCGCCTCGCAGCACGTGCCAACGGGAGTCGTCCGACTGCTAACAATGCCATTCGCAGAAACCGAGAACCTCAATCAATGGTACCAGTCCGGCGACCAGGCCTACATCATTGTGGCCTCGGCCATGGTGTTGATCATGGTTCCTGGCCTGGGTTTCCTCTACTCTGGACTCGCCCGGAGAAAGTCCGCTCTATCTATGGTCTGGGCCTGCATGGCCTCCTGTTCCGTCATTACCTTTCAATGGTATTTCTGGGGTTACTCGCTGGCTTTCAGCAGCTTTGCAACCAACGGTTTCATCGGCGACCTACAAAAGTTTGGCCTTATGAAGACTCTCGGTGCTCCTAGCCCGGGTAGTCCCCTGATCCCCGAGTTGCTCTACGCCTTCTACCAGGTTAGCTGAGCGTGCCCTTTGAGCCAGAAGCCGTATGCTGATCAGTGCAGATGCAATTCTGCGCCGTTACCGCCGCCATCGTGGTGGGCTGCGTTGCTGAGCGCGGTCGCCTCATCCCATGTATGGTCTTCATCTTCGTCTGGGCTACACTCGTCTACTGTCCAATTGCCTGCTGGGCCTGGAACGCCAACGGCTGGTTCTTTGCCTGGGGAGGTCTCGACTATGCCGGTGGCGGTCCTGTCGAAATCTGCTCCGGAATGTCTGCTCTAGCCTATTCCTGGGTCCTTGGCCGTCGCCAGGAGAAGATGATGCTGAACTTTCGTCCTCACAACGTCTCGCTCATCACTCTCGGCACCATCCTCCTGTGGTTTGGCTGGCTCGGCTTCAACGGTGGTTCTGCATTCGGTGCCAATCTGCGCGCTGTCATGGCATGCTGGAACTCCAACTTGACCGCAATGTTTGCTGCTATGTCTTGGGTCATCCTCGATTGGCGCCTTGCTCGCAAGTGGTCAATGGTCGGTTGGTGCTCTGGTACTATCTCTGGCTTGGTTGCCGCTACCCCTGCCTCTGGGTTCATTACCCCGTGGGCCAGTGTTGTTCTGGGTATTGTGACTGGCGTCGTTTGCAACTTTGCCACCAAGAGTAAGCTCAGCAGCCAGTCATGAGTTAATATTCCTCGCTAACGAGTCTACAGTAAAGTTCTGGATCCGCATTGACGATGCTATGGATGTATTCGCTGAGCACGGCGTCGCTGGCATGCTTGGTCTATTCTTCAACGGTCTCTTTGGGGCCAGCTACATCATTGGATTGGATGGTGTCAACACTGGTCTCACTGGCGGTTGGATTGATCACGATTGGCGCCTTCTCGGCAAGCAGGTTGCGTACATCTGTGCCGCTACCGGCTACGCTTTCGTCGTCTCCGCTCTGATCGCCTTCGTTATCGACAAGATCCCTGGTCTTAAACTGCGCGCGTCGGAGGAAGCCGAGCTTCTGGGTATGGACGACGACCAGCTCGGTGAATTTGCCTATGACTACGTCGAGGTCCGCCGTGACTACCTTGCTTGGACGCCTACGAAGAATGAGCCTTCGTCTACGGAGCACAACATCCCTCAGGGCGAGCGTCATGGTATTTCTCAACACAGTCAGATGCTTGAGGGTAAAGAGCCCAGTGATTCGAGCTCTGGCCACGAGCACACAGGTGTTGCTGGCGATAGGCACGCTGTCGCTTTGGAGGAGAAGGCTGAAGGTGCCATGCAGAGATGATGACCGGTGGGGTTGTGTGCGTGATTTTTTGAGACATTAATTTGAGCGAGGGACTGGCGTTGGATACCAAGAGGCTTATTTGATGAACACTTTCTATACTGTCTTTTCGGAGCGGGACTGGGGGAAAAAGGAGACGACAGAATGAATCTTACTGATCTTCGCAGAGGCTGCACTGAACAATAATATGTTGCAACTCACAGCTTTCTAGATATGAAAGTATGTCGAACTTCATTGTATATAGAGATTTAGCTGAAATCACTACCGACCTGCTGCATGTTCAAGCCCTCTTTATCCAAGGTTGTCGGACGACCAAACAATGGGTCCAAGTAAATACGCTTAAGAGGGCTGAAAACGTTAAGAAGCGTTGAAATGGTTAATATTAAGAAAACCCCCTCCCCCCACCCAAACAAGCAGGTAGGACGAGACCCCTACCACAAACGCCAAGGCGTCCTCGTTGCCTTCCGATATTCTAATGTCTTCTTGTAAAATCAGAAAACAAGAATGCCAATCTTGAAGCGACACATCACAGATCGTCCTTTGCGGAGAAGGCGCCAAGGAAACCCTTATCAGCCCTCACCACTCACGCTACCTATCGATGCCCTCAGTCAGCCGCTCTTGAGCTGACCATCACTACCGGAGCTTCGATCAAAGCCAGCTAATAAGCGCCCGCCAAGCTTGCTGCGCCGTACTTTTCGCTGATCTCTTGTATTCTTGGTGTACGATCTCCCAAGAAATCAACGATCATCCCGGCACAACAACCGAGTAGACCGCGACAACCAGCATCACTTTCTTATCTTCACTTCGGAGCTTGCTTTGAAAAGAGAAAAGGAGTAACGCATCTGAACGACCAGTGGATCATGACATCACTGATTGCGGAGTGGATGGCGCCTGTGCGGAAACATTCAACATCCCTGCCACCGAAGATAACTACCCGTTATGCACGCAAGCACACCGTCTGCAATCCCCAAGTGGGTTTGCGGGGTGTAGATCCATTCACTAGCTTTCCCAGCCGCCGGTATTAAGCTCCCTGGTCTATCAAGTTTCAGCGGGGCGAGTTTACCCAGCGAAGCGGGATGTGGCGCCGCGGGCTTGCCGGCGCAGAGATAAGGGAAAGACTGTTATCTTGAGACTGGCAGGGTACATGAAAGTGAACTGACTCGGTGGAGCATAGGCAGCCTTATGAGTTATGTACTTGGAAAGCCGTAGAAGAAAGTGATCTAGTCGCCAGATTGTTGGGAGGCATCATCGTATGGCACGGCTGACGTTGGCCAGAACAGTCTCCATCATGAGGGCGCATTGACAATGCGACTCCTTATATACTTCTGATCAAGCCAGATAAGCCAAATGCAGCTTGACTTTAACGCGAGAGTAAGAAATCGTTGTAGCAAACAATCTTCCCTCGCAAGGACTGACGTACAATTGCCTATGAGCAAAGGTCTTTTTATATTCACCACTCGGACATACTTCAATTTCATTGTTACCTGAAGAAGCTAAATTCCATCGCTGACCCTTTTTTTTGCCCTTTCCTTTGTTCGGGTAGCCCCGGCTCAAGCATTCGTTTCAGCTGTCTAATCGCCCTTCGTCGGTTCTCGCTTGATACATCTCTGCTCCACATGCTCCCTCAACACCAATGTTGAGGCCATTTCGCAGTAATTTCTCTTTCCATGCAGCTTTTGTTGGAACGGATTGGATATCATATAAGAGTACGGATGTTTCTTTCTCTGGATGAGAACAATCGTCGGAAACGAGCCCGCCCTCGTGGCGGTCAGGCAAAGGTGTCTCGGCAAAGCATCAAAACAAAGAAAAAGGCACCGGGTGGCACAGCCGGCGAATGGTCTACAGCACTGGACTGGAACAGGAGGCTATGTATAGATCTACATGAGCAAAGACCTTACGAAAGTGGGAATGTCGGACACGCTGGCGGACAATGAGGTCCTGTGTTGGAAGCGCCTTGTACGGCCCAACGTTCCTTTGTCGGTATTTTCGCCTTCTAACAACGTTTATTATCGCTCCAACCCTCCAATCGATCTGCCCGGGTTCTGATCACGCGCCTGTCATTTCCATACCTCTATTTGAACCTTTCTTCTCGGAGACTTCCTAGTTGACCATCTCAATACCGAAGCTGGCCTTCATATATACGCTCGCTCTTTGCATTACAAAGCTCAGTCCTAGATTTCCCGCCTACAGTAATACTATCATTACGTCGAATTTTGTAAAAGTAATCCAAAAAAAAAAAAAGGAGAAAAATGTCGAAGGCTCTTACAATTTCCCCTGCTCCCTTCAAATCATCAAATCTTTCTACTCCACCGTCACCTTTTTCTCCTCGACTTCCACTAACCCCGCCTACACCTCCGCCAAAGACGCATTGTGTTACCATGAACAGTAACAAGCGCGAGATCTCTTCCCCAAGAACGTCACCGCCGTCTCCTGCGCTGACGTGGGTTTGGCAATGCCATGTCTGCCACCGCACTTATCCACTGGGCGCCACCCGCCGCTGCCTCGACGACGGCCACTACTTCTGCTCGGGAGTGACGACGGTCACAATGTGGCGCAGCAGCGTCAATCCGAAGAAGAAGAAGAAGAAGACCAAGAAGCACCGAGCGTGTCCCAGCGAGTTCCACTATACCGCATGGAAGGCGTTCGGCCAATGGCGCCGCGGCGAGGATACCCTTCGCAACTCCTCATTCAGCGATGCCACCGAGCTCAGCGATTCTTTTGTCAGCAGTGGGTCTGGCTCTTCCACATTATTGGGACTGGGAAGGACTTCGCAGAAGAGCAATCGCCATCGCGACTGCTGGAATCGCTGCGACTTCCCCTCCGAGTGCCGCTGGCGCTCGCAGTACGGCGAACAAGCCTACGCGACACCCTTGCCGCCCCCGTTAGCCGATGATCCCGCAGCTCCAGAAAAGGGGCTTCAAGCTTCGTCATCGACTCCTGCGGTCCCCAGTCACGACACCGCGCCTACCATCATCCCGCTGAGATCCACCTACACGCCACCCACGACGTTCGACGACATCCTCGACCGCCACCAGCACGGTGAATTGTCACCGCTCTCACCCAAGGAGCTCCGCGAGAAGTTCTGGGATGGCATCCTCGACTCGGCGCGCCAGCGTAAGAAATCGAAAGACGGTATGGTGCAGTCGCCGCTCGCCCTCAACCCCGTACTCGAGGAGGCTGAGCCGAAGTCGCCGGGGTTGGCCATGCCCGAACCTACATTTGAGAATGGCGCGAGGGACCGGAGAGCCGGTTCGGCGGGTGTCTCGCAGACGATATCCGAGGCTCTAAAGCTATGGTCGCTGCCGAGCCTGGGAGAGAAAGACGATGGTGTGCAGGCGCCAGAGCTAGCTATTGTAGCTTCGTCCTCGTCCGGTACCAAACATGGATTCGATTTTGCGTTCGCGGGGGAAGAAGAGGGACTGCGGGATCCAGAGATCCAGGCTTCTAAAGCTAATGGAAGGGTCGATGGAAAGGGGAAGAAAAGAAAATTGAGAAAGTTGAAGCGATTATCTTGAAGGAATCATGTAATTGCGTACCTGGTTACTACGAGGCAGTGCAGATGTGTAATGACTTTTCGTCGACTTCTCGAGAGTTAACACGGACCTTCGGAGAGTCAGATCCGTCATCCGGATACATATTTGCAACAATGTCTAGATCATCCACCTCCTTAAGGTATCTCAGACTCCGATACTCTTTCGTACCAATAGACATCGTAGCCTTGGCGACATTATTTGGTGGTCATGTTCAAACCTGGCTGTAAGTACCAATATAGTAGCTGCGCAAGTCGTAAATAACACGATGTAACGGACCGCCTCTACCTCTAAAGATAAAACACCAAAGAGGGTGAAAACTAGGGAGAGAGTAAGTAGTAACTAAGCTCTACGTTACGAAGGCCTAAAGAATCTAGATTACTTAGGAAGTTAACTACGAGGGTTAAAACCATATAGAGAGTATAGTATATATATATAAAAGCGTATATAATCTATATACTTAGTAAATTATATTACGCTTAGTAGAAAAAAAGATTTAATTAGATAATATTAACTAAGTGGGTTCTACTTAATTTATTTTATCTACTTAGTCGCCTTTAGTAATTATATTGTAGATGTCAGTAGTATAAGAAAGTAACTAGACTCTAATAGCTTAAAAACGAGGCTCTTTAAATTATGACATAGTTGCACTTTAGCAATATCGGCTACGGGAAAGAAAAGACACCGACTGAGGGCTGGCTCCTAGTTCTAATAGACCTAGATGTCCTATATATATTAAACGAAGGGATTCTGAGGAAACAAGTAGGATTAAAATTTCAATATGGACTTAAGACATTCTAGGGCCTCTCTTAGGTACCATCGAACACTTGTTGGGTCTCAATTTTGTTAGTTTTTGGGTTCGACTTGCTTCGGGCATTTGGTCCGTCAGACTGCGCGGGTTAGTGGTTTCCCTTGACCAGTTACTGCCTGCCATGCTTGATCTGTGAGGCTGAGGGTATTCAAGTTCTCCTACGAAAGATTGAAGGTGTTACCTGAAGTTTAACGGGAGAGAAGGGGGGCATAGATATAAACCGTTTTCATTCAAACAATAAAAGGGAATGGTTGCGTCTAGATTACATTTGTCATGACCGATAATTGTGCCAAAAATCATTGGCTCAACCCCCAGTGAGCTTTAAGGTCCTGATTATTAACTTTAGATGATGATTCCGAGGCAGCCTTGTGTCTGCTCCTTCTCCTGCGGGCACATGAATGGCTCAGGAAGTCCAAACAGCTCATCGTCATCGAAGTAGTCTAGTCGGTAATCGATATTGACGCATTTACCACCACCAGTAGGCCCCACATGAGCACAATGGGCCTGGGAAATGTGAGCTTAGACCAGCTGGCCTTTGAGTAGGCTGTAGGGTATACAATACGTACGTCCGGTCGGATAGCTGTCAATAAAACGTGGATGATGCGACAAACAATGTTGTCACCCCAGACTTCATCGAACGTGCCAAAATCTTTCGCCAGCAATTGAGATGTACAGTCTTCTACGCTTTGATACTGCTGATCTCTGCCAGTACATCTCTGCTGGATGTTTGGACAAAGGCTCTGAGCTACTGTGCCTTGCTGGATCGTCCTGTTCTCAAAGTCGATTCCGTTTGCAACGCGCGTCCAGAGTTGCAGAGTCGGGATCCAGGCGTCGTACTGAAGGATGAGGCCATCCGTGTCAAATTTCCAAAAGGCAATCTGTAAAACAACAACTAGCGTTAGCTTATGCGCTGCCGCAGAGAATAGGACAGTATAGCCAAGGATTACACGCCTGTTAAATAGGAGAAAACAGAGCTAGACATACTTGTTTTAGCGTTGTGGTAGGTGACCCCTCAAGTAGGCCTCCGGTGACGTTGTTGACAGCACCAGCCTTTAAATACACGACACTGGCAGCGACCTCTGGACATCCACTGGAGAATGACACAAGATCTGCCTCATATATGCCGAGCCCAGCGGCGTTAGATTGGGGCGTGGGGGCCAAGCCGAAGAAGTACTCAATGCTGTCTTCAAAGCCAGTGAAGTTACCGAGGGGCGTGATCCGGCCAGTGGCGTTAGGGCTAAACAGTCCTGGTGGAACGGCTGAACCGCCTTTGGCAATGATCTGAGCATTCTGGGGGAAGACCTAAGGAACATCAATGATCATAGGTGCAGTCGCCAGCAAGGATGAAGCGTACAGTTAGGTTGTAGACCGATTGCACCGTCCGAAAGTTACGTGCAGCAAAGTCATCCTGCAGAGGTCTGAAGAACGTTCCACTAGCTAGAAGAAAAAAGTATGCTTGAAAGATAAGACCTGCGTGCCTGAACATTCTGGATCTGCACGCCAAAGTGACTCAATGACTACCTACGATGGACACGACGAGCGATCTCCCTTATATACATTGATCAAGCACTCGTATCATCCTAGGCTGATTTAGGTTCCTGGCATTAGCTTTCCTATATTAAGCTATGGTGCTAGGCCGGTAATCTGGCGTCACAAATTCCACGAACGATACGACTCTCCTTGATCACTAAGTGACCGCCTCGGCAATGGTCCTACGGTGATAGCCGTTAAGCCAGGGACAGGGCGACGGATATCATTAGAAAATGTGGTGCTCGGATACACAAATAAACTTCCAACCAACCCAGATCGGCAAACTGCCAAGAACATACACTGCGGAGATCCTCTGTCTTTAGCAGGCATTGTTGCACCTCTGGGCATGGCAGTTGCAGAGCCGCATTGATGCTTGTAGAAATCGACTTTAAGAGAAACAAGGATGACAATAGCGAAGGGCGATGGTGTGCGGCTGAAGTAGAGGGTGTTCCAAGTTTGCGTTTACCGGATGCTTGCGGACAGCGGACCGTGGTTTCTGTTGCCGGCAACTGTTGTGGCCGGCGGTGCCGGAGAGTGCGAGTCAATATTCCTTGTCCACATGCGGCACCTCTAATGCATGTAAAGCTTCGCATGGCCATGACACGACTTTTCGGCCACTACTCCGCCTGAACGTAGCTACGCGGGGTCAACAAGTCCAGAGAAAGCCTTGTTGATTTAACGCTAACCCGTTAATCAAAGTCTTGCTCCGTCTTTTCGAATGGGTGTGCTAGAGAATATGGAAGGGGGAAAAGACTGACTCGACGAAGGAGTGTAAGAGATGACGGCGCTGCAAGGGTGTGATGTAACTGACTTGACAGTCCACTTATCCCGCTTTGAACTGATTGGTCCCGAACTACCCCTGCACGCCGTCGTAAATCCGAGTTGCCAAATTTTAGACCAACTCTTGGTCGCACCACATTGCCTATGTCGATATTGCTGTGACCACTGGTCGATGGATGCTGCTTAGTAGAAGTTACCCACCTCAGTTCCTGCACAAGACTGTCCTCAAAATTCCTACCCTTGTATTCGCTCCTGTTGGAGGCAGATGCTCAGAACTGATCTTATCTACACCCTATTCAGGCACATGAAAAGTCAACCCGCACACGGCAATACAAAATACTATAATGCGGGTCGCATGTGCAATATAATTAAAAGCATATACCTCTTTGACAGTTCAACATGAGACGTCCTCCACAGCTCCGGTATTGCTATCGAATTGCCATGGGAGATGTTTACAGACCAACCTAACTTCCCGAAAAAGAATTCTCAACCATAATTTCACCATGTCCGGAAGAGTGCAAAAAAATGGGGAATAATACTGGAATTAAACCAGCGAAGATGGATCCGCCGGGAATCGAACCCGGGACCACTCCCATTAATTAACCCGAATTAACCCTGATTGGGGGCAGGGATCGGAGGTGCTAAGGGAGTATTATACTGGGACTGGAGGTTAGCGTATTTCCTAATCGGAAATGTTCTAGTGGTTGGAACTTACCCACTAAACCACAGACCCATGAGGCTGATAATATAAGTTCGGAAAACTGTATACTATATATTAAAGAAAAGTGATCGGGAACGAGAATTCAAGATTGCTCGAATAGCCCATGTTGCGTTATAAACGCAGTGGAAGCGCTGCAGAATATACTGGCTCCTAACCTGGATTACAGCTGGTTCCAGTGCACTAAAACTTGGATTAAGAGATGATTTTTCGCTTTCGAGGCAGTGCTTGAACACTGTTCAATCACAAGATACCTTTCCAAAAATATCACATTCGCTATTTAGCTTTTCTTGGAGCCAGCCGGGTGCTACCTATGATTAGGCTCTGCTGCTAACTGTCACAATTTCAATGCAAAAAGGTGTCACGACTCGATTTCTTAATTCGATACCTGCAACCATCTCATACGCTGAACAGTATGTTACATTGTTTAAATTTCCCTTCCTGGGGTTAGAAAGGAGGTAGGTAGAAAGGGTAACCGCCGTTCTTGATCCTAAAGACACTGAGGAGGAAGCTGTACGTCAGGAAGAGCAGACCGCCCCAGACAAGGACAGCCGTTTGCTGGGTCTTCGGGTTCGCAATGCGGGGGACCTTGAGAGCGAGCGAGATGGTAGCGAAGGAGAGCACGCCATCTGTAGCAATTAGCATATCTACCTACGCAGCAGCAAAGGCAAACTTACAAATAGCAGCGACGATCTGAGTCTCCATACCGAATTGATTCTGGAAACCACCAGCAAAATAGCTGATACCGCCCTTTCCATCGCCAGCAACATAGGGCACCTTCCTGATGTGATTGAACATGTGGCCGCTGGTGAAGAGAAGCACCATGATCAAGCTGAACGCAGCCCAAAGATTGCGATTCTGGATGACGGGAAGAATGTAGGGCGCGGCGACAGTGACGAAGGTAATCAAGCCGAGCACAGCGGTGGTCACGGAGACGATCTTCACATAATTGATGGGGCGAACAATCGGCGGATGCGGGCCCTCGGGGAGGTTGCGGGAAATCCAGGCGTGGATACCATCGGCGGATTGAGGGCTGCGCTCATGGTTAGCGTCAAACGCCGCCGGGAATATGAATTGGAGCATACCCCATGGCGAAATCGAAGCGCTTAGGCTGGACGTCAGCCCGGGCATTGGGACCGGACGTCGGATGGAAGAGCAGAAGGACGGGCGCAGTTTGGAGCATGAGCTAGCACCGCAATCAGCAACTGAATCAGATCAATTGGTCGAGCGGCAGTCCATACAGATTGGAAAGTGCTCTTTCCGTCAACAAAGTCCAGCGTAGCAAAGAGCAGACGGCTCTCGGCGTCCTTGTCGCCCTTGGTCCAGCTCTTCGCGAGCAGATTCCATTCAGATTGGAATTCCTGGCACAGAGCGCAGCCGAAACGAGGCTCGAGGGCAGTCAAGAGCACGGCGATGGCATAGTCCCTCGGGGCGGAGGTCAAGTCGTTGTAAGAGGCATCGTCGAGCTTAAGCGGCGTGGACTGGGCACGGAAGGTCTGGAAGCGTTCTTGTGCGGGGATCTTTTTGGCGGCCAATGCCGACAGCGGCAGCAGCAGCAGCGTGAAGAGTGATAGAAACCGCATGATCGAGGACTTCTGGGAGGCTGCGGAGGGCGTGTCGCGCAGTTGCTGTTGGCGTCGTCACCAGCTTCGTGTCCTCTCCAGCTCCTGACTAAGCGCAGCATCGACAGGGGTGTCGCTTGTTGCCGGCGCAAGGCGGGCCCGGCTTGTTTTGACCCGTTGTTTACGCTGCCGTCGCCGTCGCGCACTCGCTCTCCGCAAACCATCCCACCAATTCCACCGCACTATCCTTACCGCAGCAACTACTTTGCGTTGCGACAGCTTGCATTTGCATGGTGCGCAGAATGGACGCGCACACAGACTCCGATGTCCTCGAGGTAGCCCGCTCCGTCCGTCATCCTGCCGGTCCTGCTGACGACGGGCAGCTGCAACAGGCCCTCCGCACCACCGAATGCGAACTTGAACTCGAGCGCAGCCAGCGCATTGTCGAGTCGGTTAACAAGGATGAGGAAATCCGCAAGCTCCGATTTCAAGTCCTTCTGCTGGAGGACGAGAATGACGACCTGCAAGACCAGCTGCAGGAGGAAGAGCAGCGCTCGGACAAGCTGGAGACCACTCTCGACGACGCCTTGGCCCAGTTACGCGAGAGAGAGATTGACATTCAGCGCATCTCCAATGAGCTGCGCATGAAGGTGCGCGAGGCCGAGAACATGAAGGTCTGTCAATCCCTCACAGTCCAACCACTGTCTTGGCTGACAGCGACTAGACCGAACTTGCATCTCTGGAGACAATCTCTACAGACTCGAACAAGATACTTACCGAGAAGCTGGCTCTTTCCCGAGAATTGTCATCATTGAAGCCTGAGCTGGACCACCTTCGATCTCAGGCTGCTTCCCACGAGCGTCTGATCTCTGAGAAGCTGTCGCTGCAACGCCAATTGAATACCCTTGAAGTTGAGCTGGAAAATGAGAAACGCGCGGCCCAACGCGCTCTTGCGCGCTCCGAGAAGCAGAGCGAACGGGATGCCGACCACCAGAACCAGATCAATGAGCTTGAGAAGCAGCTTGCCAAGGAGAAGCGCGAACGCGAGAAGGCAGAAAAGGAGGTTGAAAAGGCCCAGCGCGTGGTCGAGGTCGAGAAAAAGGCTGCAGAACGTGCCCAGTCCAGGGAGCAGAAGAAGGCGGAACAGGAGGCCAAGGAGAACTCCAAGATTGATGGCCTCAGAAAGGAGCTAGCAGAAGGCCGGCGTGAGATGGAGGAGCTCAAAAAAGAAATGGCCAAAGAGAAACGAGAACGGGAGAAGGCTGAGAAGGCAATTCACAAGACTCAATTGGACAATGAGGCTCAGGTTTCGCTCGCTACCGAGCGCGCAGAAGCATACAAAGCTAAGCTCAAGATCACTAAGGAGAAGCTCAAGGAGACGCAGGCCGAACTTCAGAAAGCCCAAGCTGCGGCCACTGTGAGGAACAGCATCGAGGACGTTCCCAACCTTTCAAAGAACCCTCGCAAGCGCATCGCGCAGATGGACATCGATGCCACTACCCTTGGGACACCCGGAGACGGTCCGGCTGCGAAGAGGTCTCGCACGACCGCTCCTGGCGACAAATCCACCTTCTCTATCACACCGTTTCTCAACCGGACGACAAGCGTAGCACCACCCAGCCCCATTCAAGAAGTCGCAGAAGATTCCGAGCACGAAGGTGACAAGACCGAAGAAGTCGTTGCTGCTCAATCAACGCCAACATCAAAGGCGAAGGGCAAGAAGTCTGCCGCTCAAAAGTCTAAGCCGCTCGCACCTGTGTCGACAAATAAGTCGAGCAGCAAGACTGCATCCAGACGCCAGAAGGCCGCTGCGCCATCCCTGGAGAAGGTCGCAGAAGAATGCAGCGACGAGGACAAGGAAGAACACGAGAACACTCCGCCTCAACCTCAGCCCGCGAAGCAAAAGGAGAACGAGAAACCTGCTGCATCGAAGGCGAAGGACCTGACAACCGTACCTGTAACGCTCAAGCCAAAGATCAAGCCCACCTCCAATCAGCTACGGAAGTCGCTGGCCTCATTCCCGACCTTCAACGACGAGGAGCCAACCAAGAAGAAGAAACGCAGGCTGGGTGGTGGCGAGAACAGTGTGCTCGGCAAACCCACGCTCTTCGATATGGACGATGAGGATCCCCGCCCGGCAAAGCCCATCCCTGGACGTGGTCTGTTTGCGGCCAGGGCGTTGAACAAGAGTATGGGGTTAAAGGGTAAGGGCGTAGCCCAAGGAGGTATGCTGACGACTGCTGATGGCTTTACGTTCAGCCCATTAAAAAAAGACAAGAAGGCGATGAGGGAGGCATCGTACATGGCATGAGAGATATGTCTTTTTTGTGTGTGTGTAATCAGTCCGGGTTCGGCATATAGGCGGCGTTTTTTTAAGGTCTGGGATTGGATGCTCAGGGTCACCGGAGTTACCACGGTTGATGTACGGGCTGGACTGTTTTGTATCAATTGTACATGATGGAATGTCCAAAATTCAAATGTGTTCGTTGTTGTTCAACTACTCCTACAATCAACTTACAGTCGCTGACCTCCAGGCCCCGCAAGCTCACTCCTTGCCGTATACCGAGCTTTTGTCATCGTAACGGAGTACGGTGCTGTGCACACCTCGTCCTCGTAGCCACGACTCCCCATCGAGAGCAGCTCGAAGTCAGATGACCGCATCAGCGCTTCACCGGTATCCGCTCGTGAGCGCAGCACAGCTGCCTCATCCTGCTTCGTTGCTGTCTGTAGATTGCACACATTCGGCCCTGGAGAGACAGATGCTCACGTTTAGATTACGATGCACAGCCCCTGTTCTGGCTTTAGTCTTCTTCGTGCGAAAAGCGCGTGCGGTGAGCGCGTGAAAAGGGACAAGTGCCTTTGAAGTTCGATGGGGAAGGGTGATAAGGTGTGCGTTAACACATCGGTATTGAGAGAGGAGGGATGAATGGGAGGTGGTGATAGGGTTAGGATGATGGAAGAGAATCGTTCTAGATTGTGAGAGCTCATATGGATGTTTATAGGTCGTGGGTGGTGGGTTGAGGATGCGCCGTAGTTGTTTCGCCGTCACAGGCTGCTTATTCTGTAGGTGAACTGCTTTGGGGAAGGCGCTGCGAAAAACTGTAGGGTTATGAAAGTAAGTTGAGAAGGAGCGCTATGTTTAGTTCAAGAATTGGCTAATCTGGGCTATTGGCCAATGCAGGGAATGTGTTGACAGAAAAAGATAGATGGACCCGCTCAGAGACCATCTACTGATCCACGAACCCACTCAAAGTCCTTAACCCCTTGCAGAAAGAACCTGGTAGTTGAATCGCATATGTGCAGAATTTGCACGAAATGCCAGCATGATGCGGTGCAACTCCGATGTTGGGGCCAACAGCATACGCGCTCGATAGCTCCTCCCTCGTCGAGAGCAAGATGTTTACGGTTACAGCCAAACCACTTATGCAAGCGGAAGCTAGACTCTCGTATAGAGATGGTGCCAATATTCGCCACGGGATGCGGCCCATGGGAGATAATCTTCCTTGATGTCTGTTCATTCTCAAAGGTGACAGCGTAGTTACCTGCTTGGCATTGAACACGATGTTGCTCATTGCTAGGACGAAGTCTACCCGCTCAATGGATTTCTGACCCTCATCTATGTTTCTGGGGAAGAGCCGGAAATGATCGCGTGCGTGCAGATCTTGACAGGTGGCTGGGCAAGGACACGCTGTGACTGATTGTATGCTTCGATGCTGTCTCTTGACCGTCTGGGCTTGCTCAAAGTGAAAATACCGTGACATAATGTATAGGGCGAGGTAATTTTTTTTTTTTACTTCGTCTTTCTGTCTTCTATGACCTTATTTTTGCTGTCATTGCTTAAACCGCATTCCGTTTGTGGTGTCTCCGAAGAACAATCTGCTCGGGAAGCGCCTCGACCCTCGATTCTCGAACTTAAGAAGGCACATTCTGCCTCTATGAGGTCTATGTTATGGCAACTTGGGTCCGGAGAGAACGAGGCCATATAACCGTTGATGTATTGTTTCGGTAAGCTGGCGTTTCGTGGTTTGATTTGTTCGTATCTGAGAGCCTCTTGACTCTTGCCAGGTTTCTGCAAAGCACGGGTGTTACCATTCTTCTCTGTGGAAGACGAAGCAGCGATGAAAGTGTCAAGGTGCTTTACCAGACTATCTACCTGTGGTCTCGTCGGCGTGGGAAAATGAGCTGGGAAAAGACGCCCGCCCTTATTGCTGTGGTGCAAGTTCTGGAGATTGTCTGCGTCATAGGAAATGACCTTCAACCTATGGCTTGCAATTGCAAATAAGATTGCGTAGCGGATTTGCAGATGGTCTCTCAGCATCGTGAACACAGTTTCTTGGTCGTAATCTATCTCGATGTGAAAGTTGTCACCAAGATTGTCAAATGTGGATGCTAGACGATCCTTCCAGAAAGGCTCTAGAAATGGGACTTCGAGGTCTCGCACCTACGAACGTAGTCCGGAGCCTGGCCAAAAGGGTAAGACGTCTTAAAGCCGGATAAGGCCGGGTTAGTAGTAGAGAGGGTTCTCGTTGACTTAAGGACGAATCTGCCAGTACCATGCTTCATGAGCATCACACAATATCTTGCTGACTGAAATAGAGTTGAGTAAAGATTTGTGGGATAATTCTTTGTTGTATCCCCTTGCTAAAGACCACAGCCTGTCACCAGTACGAACTGTTGATGGCTCTCGTGGCAATCATGCGATGGTTGTCGCAACGAAGGAGCCTCTGACTCCGGAATGACCTGGTATCTTGCTAGAAGCTTAGGCTTGCACTACCAGATAGAAAAGTGTAGATTCAAGTACGCCTTTGAGGTTTATAAGCATCCCAGCTGCACTGCCGAAAGCTAATAGTAAAATGAGAAGTGAGGGAGGCTGAGAATTTACTCATCAATGCGGTAAAGTTCACCAGCAACGCCAATATCTCGTTATAACTTTCGGTGTGAAAGGTAGGAACGCAGGAATAACTGACAGTACTTTACGTAGAATTCCGCTGCAGATCCTAGTGAGACGACCTAGTAGTTAGATATAAGATTTAATGAACGCCAAAGACGAGAAGAGAGAATTGAGAGGGTACGAGAAGATTTGATGTTGGCAGCCACATATGTCTACCTGACATGGTGAAATGTGTCGACAGGGTTGTGCAAAGAGCGACGAAGTCATAACTGAAGAGTACGTGCCTGGGAAGCGCAATTTTGCTGCTTCAAACCGCCAGAACGTGCAGCTTGCATTGAAATAAACCTTCATTACGATTCCCTCACCACCTTCTCGACCACTGCTTTGTTAACCCCACGCGAGCTTCTCTTCGCGTACGGATACGCCAAAACCGATACCAGGAGGATAGAGCCGGTGATTGGACCCGCCCAATTCATACCTACCGCAGTTGTCGATTTCGAGGTGGGCCACGGCAGCCAGAAGGACATGTAAAAACTATGCAGGATGGTACACATGTTGATCGCAGTGCCCCAGCGGCCCAGATTCCAGTCTCTCAGCGCTGCTGGCCGCGATACGACCCGAGACTGCCGTTGAAAGCCATGAAGATTGGGCCGATGCCCATCCAAGTCGTACCGGCTGTCGAGCCTGTGGCTTGCTCGGCAATAGTGACGAAGTGAAGAGGCGAGTTGAGAGCCGCGTCCAGAACGTTGCCGGCGCAGTAAAGCGTGGCAACTATCATGCAGATGGTGAAGATACCGTTGCTGAAGATGCTCCAGAAGATTATTCGTGGGACAGCAAATTTCACTTTGCGCGTTTCTTCGCTGAGATGGACAGCTGCGCCGAAGCCTGAAGAGGTGCGGATCAGCTGCTGAATTGGTTTCCGACACGCTTCGAGACAAACCACTGGAAGTCCAGGTCGGTGTTAACAGCCCAAGGTGCCATGGGACTGCACTAGTTTCCCACCCAGAAATGGCTCTCGAGTCTACACGGCTAATGAAAATGAAATCTGCAGAATGCTTGTTCTTCGTGAGTCCCAGGAGTACATCCATGTACACGAAGAACACGACATGGAAGGTTCTGCTGAAGAGTTCAAGTCATGGTACAACCCAGAAACAGGAAACGTTGACAATGTAAAGAATGGAGAGAATACACGTCATCGTAACGAATGACTGCCATGATTCAAACGAGATGTTCGGATCATTGAGTATGATGACGCCCTGAATGAGATTGACTGTGACACTCAGGATGCTAGCGAGTAAGGCCAGCCATGCCAGCCAAGTTAACCGGCCTGCCTCTCTCAGTCCCTGTAGCGGCAGAGAATGGTGATTCCTTGGATCCATGTGATGAACTTTTTTCAATTCATCGGAGCAAGCGCGGCCATCCACGGAAAAAGGGCGCAAATCTGATATTCTTAATGAAAATCAGGAAATGCACAGCGTATATGTGATACTGAGCCTCTGCGATGGGCAGAGTTGATAAAATTTCGGCCAGAGACGTTGATTGCGCCATTACACCAACCCAAACGATCAGGGTTCCCCAGAAAAGGGCTTGAGGTCCTCCATTGTAAAATACAGGGCATAGATTCCTGCAGAATTCTCAGTCAAGTCCAAAAAAAAAAAGAGTTTCCTACTGAGTTGGCGATTTCATTGTTACTGCAATAGGCTGACACCAAGTACTTGAGGGATGACTTCTTAACTCCCATGCCTTCAATACCAGCTCGTTGCAATACTTACGAAACCGATCCCATGCAAGCCTCACACCTTGAGGGGCTCACCTAACAGATGATTCCCATCCCTGCATGTACGCCAAAGACAGGAACAGCAGCCGAAGGAAGCTGAAAACACGCTAGACTTCGTAAGCACAAATAAATGTGGTAACATGTCATGGACCAACCTTCAGTGACCTCGGCGGCGCATCTATATGACCCTACGAGGGATGCGGTCCTGGCGCATCTCTCGAGCAAGATCCAACAGGGTCGTTCGACTTCTCCATGGCGCAGGCGATAGCAGCAAGTTGGGGGCCGAGACTCGGAATAGCACCGGGAGCTGCCAGCTGAACTCGCAGAAACGGCCAACCCGGCCGTTTTTAATGACATCCAACGCGCCACACACCTCACTGATGGTGGCTAGGCAAGATTGGGGCGCTGCAGCTAAGAACGGAGCGGTTCACTAGCCCGGAGCAAAGGGAAAATGGGGTCCTTAAAGAAAAAGGCGTGTGGCCTAGAAGTGCACCGGTTGTCTTGCTAGGGTGGTGGATGGGCGTCTCGAAGGGCTCGGGTACGATAGCGCAGTGGAGTGGGGTATCCTGGACGGACGGGCCTGTGGGGGAGGGTCTTTATTGCACCAGAGCTGAGGATGCTCGGTCGTGTCCAAGACAAGGGCGGGGTTGGCTGGACAGCTCCGAAGCCCATTGCCGCATGCTGGTAATGCGAGAGTGTTATCGAGGCCCTCGAGAACAGCCGCATCTCACTGCTGCACGGGCAGCGGCATCGCCTGTAAAAGGAAAGAGAGTGTTTGATGGGACAGTAGCGCGGGTTGCTTGGTTCCTCAGCCCGAGACCTGCGAGCATGGGGCACCTTGCTGCCGATACCAACAGATACTATCGGGCGCAGCAGCTGTCATGGCGTGGTCTTGAGGCTTGACCTACATAGAGGGAGCCATGAGAGGCTTGCGGTGGTTGTGGGGACGCTGAGCGGAGCGGAAAGAGTGTGGGGCGGAAAGCTAAAGTATATGAGCAGAAGGTGAAGTCGGTCGATGCTTCCGTGGGGCGATGAACTAATAGAACGGATACTAAGTGTGCGAACGGCGTTTCAAAACGAATCGCACCATTTTTTTTTTGGCCTTCAGTGATATGGAAATTCCCATGCTGGAACATCCGTATTAACCTTCGGTTCGCCGAAGAATTTCGCCCTTCGCGGTGACTAATCAGGATGCTCTTCAAGAGAGACGAACACTTATGCTATAGCCGCATTGGGCTCCTTGGTATCTTCTTGAGAACACTGAACACTCTTTCTCGACATTCAAAACTGCCTTCGGATTCACGTAAGTGTCTGTTTGATCACGACTTAGGCTAGAGACGCAACTATGTGCAAGGGGAATAGATACCAACATACTGTATGTCATCTCGGTTTCTTGCCTCAGAACGTCCCAACTGACTGGTTTAATGATGAACATGCTGCCCGGCTGGGTTTCAGGCAATGTCTAAACCCTAGATATCATGCGTTAGCGCGCATCGGATACATCGGACAGGTCCATGAGTTGCCTCCGGCGCTTACGTCCACCGGAATACCAAATGACCGGCGGTAGAGTGCGAAGATCTTCAAAAATCGTCTGGACTCTCACGTGGCCGGGACAAGTCCATCCTTGATTGTAGTTCATTTCATCGAGACACCACGGATTGTTCGAGCTTTGATCCCTTGCACATAATTGATGAAATAAATTGTCCTCGGCTGATCTGAGGGTAAAAGGCGACAATTTCAAGTCTATTGATCGCTGTCAACCCTGCTAAAGATACAGAAACGCCATCATGCTAGACCAAATATAGCATTACGATGATGAAAAGGAAGGTTCCTAGCTATGCTTTCCAGTAGCACTTTCCGGCCGGCTCCTGGCATGCGTCCCGTTTCCCCAAAGCGCCGTGATCAAACCAGATTCAAACATATGTGTAAATTGATGAAGGCGCCCTTGGACACTCGCCTGGGATGGCACGTCGCAATCGTGACCCAATGCAAGCTCGCAGGATAGGATACTTTCCTAGCAACGGACCGCCGAAGAGATGGTAACGTTGCTGGAGGATAGACCCTTTTCCTTCGGAGAAACTCGCAACGCATGCGAAAGAAAGCCAAGAGCAAAGAAGACGTCAAACACCGAGAAGATTGTATGCAGCTCGCTTTGTTGTCTGCTTATCCGCTCTAATTGTTCTGCCAGCTGTCGCTGCTACAACATTCTTTTACTTTCGTGAACAACACTGAAGAATGAAAGTGACCTCAGCTCGAGAGGTCCACGTTGAATTCCCAGTTACCTATATTCCGGATTAATTAGCATTTTGCTAACTCAACTCACATGCGATAGATAATTCCTACCTGACTTGAGATTGTCAGCCGTATCGCTGAGTAAGATTACTCGCCTGCGATTGCAGTACGAAGTCTTGTCCATCATCTCGACCTTCAGATCTGCGAGCTGGTCGACGGGCTTCTCAAACATCTCGCTGAGGTTTTCGACGGCCATCTCAAGGTCCTTCTGGTTGTCCTCAAAGATCTCCGTCAAGTTGTTGCGGGCGAGATAGTACGCGAAAGCGTAGGTCCACTTCAAGGTCTGACGACACTGTTGGAGAGCCTGGGAGGCCTGCTCAAGGAACTGCACTTCGATCCATGACATGCCGGACGAAGTCTGGAGCTGTGTCATCTTTCTCTCAGTCTTGAGATAGATGTCCTTGTCGAGTTTGGCAGATTGCTCATGATTGGCGTAGCGATTGTAGTAGTGCAAGTAGCGTTCGAGGGACTGCCGTGACTTGGCCTGCGCATCTCGGGCCTCGGAACCACTCTTCTCCTCGTAGCGATTACAGTTATACCAGCTCGTGCCGTGCTCGGACCAGACACCCATACACATCCAGCAGAATTCATGGCGACACTTGCGGCAAGTCATATGATTGCACCCTCCATTCTTCTCGATCGTCGAATGGCACTTGGGGCATTCCTTTGTATTTGCCGATATCCAGTTGGCAGTCTCCGAATCATCCTCACACTTCTTCAGCCACTTCTTGACCAGAGCGCAAGGCGCGGGCTGGTGGTCGTTTAGCGAGCAACCGAAACAGAAGTGATGCTTGCATTCGCAGATGACCGTAGGCACGATCCGTAAGAGGTCCTTTTGTTTGACAGGACAATCCACGGCATATTCGCAGTTGGGGGCGGGACACCATTTAAGGTTCTCCTTGTCGTCGACGTACGTCCTAGTTAACAGGGTGTGGTACCTAGGTTGGGGTAAGTCTCAACTTTACTCCCCAGGGCTATGAACGCGGGGGCCATACCTGTCCTTGAGGTCATTGGCGACAAGAAGCTCGAGCGATTTCGAATCAACTATCCTATTGCAGTCCGTGCCAGGGCATTTTATACGTGCTGCCTCGCCCTCGTCCTTTATTTTGGTATAGAGGTATTGTTTCCAGCACGGGACGCAGAACTTATGGCCGCACTTCATAGCGTATGTCTCTAACTCAGGGTCGTCGTCGGCGCAGATGTCACACATAAAATCCGGACCTGCCTTGGTGATAGTCGCGGAACCAGCGACGTCGTCGCCGAGGCCGGCTTCCTCGAGAACCTCCTCCTGCTTGTCCATGTACTGCTCGATCAGCCTTTCCTTGTTCCATCGTGCGTACCGGAGGAGGATAGCGGTGGACTCCGAAGGCTGGCCGAGGATCTGCGAGACTTCGTCTATGACGCGCCTCTGGTAGGCCTGGATGTCGCCGGGGCTGTAGACCTTGAAATCGACCTCATATGACTTTTTTCCTGGCTTGATGTCCTTGTCCTGTGAATCGAAAGCGATGTCCGCGTCCTCGACGTCGAGGTCAGAGTCTGGAGTGAGCGGGGCACGGTGTCAGCATGCGGGATTCCGAGCAAACCTCGAGGGGTTCGGCGGGGCCAAGGAAGCATACCATCTTGCAGGCTCACGTCGCTGTCCTCGTCCGCCATAAAATCGTCCTCGCTGGACTGCGGGCTGTTGAAGTCGTCGTCGGAATCCATCGAGGGCGAGGCTGTGGTGAGGGGCGAGGCTGTGGTGAGGGGCGTGGCGGGGAGAGCCTGCTTGGTCAGACGTGTCGATACCGTCTCCGGTCGTTTGTTGGGCAGAGTCGAGGCGGCGTCGGACTCGGAGGCCTTGCGCTTCTTGGAGGCGGAAGGCGTGGTGGGTGATGGTCAAGGAGCCGAATCCGCCGTAATGACGGAATCGGCTGCTCGCTGGGACGAAGGGAGGAGGGTGTGGGGAGAAAGCGACGGTCAGCAGACACGCGTGATGTGGAAGAGGCGCGGCTGCAGCGTGGGCAAAGGTCGTGTGGCAGAGAGAGGCGAGAGAAGGCGGTTTCGTGGGTATGTTCCAGGTAGGAGTCAGCCGGGGCGCTGGAGGGTGTCAGGCACACGCTGGCTACCTAGGTCATGACAGCACGGGCAGCGATAGGCGGCAAGCCGGGAGAGACGCATGGACGGACACGGCCAGCCACTAGCCGGGTGTTCGCGCGGAGGCAACCGCGCGCCCGCCTACGGCATCATTGCCGGCTGCCGCAGTCAAGCGTGAAAAAAAAATAAAAAACCTTTATGCGAGTCACGACTATCGCGGGTGCCTTTCGGGATCTGTTCCTTTCTTTTACATTCCTTGGGGCTGTCGCCACGCAAGACAGACCCTTCATCAGCCTCCCCCGGCACACGCTCGTATGAACCTCGGTCTAGCTGTAGATCAGTGCTATCTAATCTACTCGTCATCCTCGTCTTCGTCCTCGTCCTGGTCCTCGTCATCATCCTCGCTGCTTTCATCTGACTGGGCCAAGAAGTCGATGAACTGTTGCGTCTTTCCGCGCACTTTTTGCAGTGCCTCGGTCTCGCTGGATTTGGTGTCCGCCCACCATTGCTCGAAGGCCTCTTCCTCCAGCACATCCATTTCAAATAATTTCATCGACGCGTGAAGCAAAATGCTGTCGCCATCATTGCGGTGCGTTAGATCTGCCTGCAGTAGCAATAGGAAGTCAACTTGATCGACTTTGTCTGAGGCATCCTTATCGAACATTGTTCGTGAAATCAAGCTCGGGTGTGGGCTGAGCACTTGATCCGTGGCTTGCTTGATACCCTGGCCGGACTGAACAACTTCCGCAATTCGACGCACCAGAGCTATGACAAGCGCGCGTCTTACTTGGTGCTCCGATGCGTTGGTTGTCATACGGAGAGATGCCAGCTCCAGCTGAATGTTTGCGGAATCATCACCCTTGCGGAACGAGTCCAACAGGCTGTCAACCGCTTCGTGGTCAAAATTGGCAGCATGATGACTCGAGGTATCAGAATTGATCGAGACAAAGCTACCGCCCCTAGATCGCTCTTGATGGAGTCCCTCTTCTGAGAGATCCGACTCAGAATTTAGTGTCGAAATCGATTCCGCGGACAGCGAGAGGTTCGCGAGGTTGTAGACTGGTTCGAACAGAATTAGTGATCAGCCTTATGCCTCGTCGTTGAGGGCACTTACTGGACTTCTTTGGGACGAGACCCTCCACAATCTCATCCGCACCCTCCTCCTCCGCATCTACAAATTCAATGCCATCTCCATTCTCGCCGACTACCTTGAAGTCGGATTCTGCCCTTTCAACTTCTTCACCTTCTAGTCTCCTGCTCTTTGCTCTGGTGATCCGGCTCGAACCATCTATCGCAACTCCATCTGCTATCCGCACGCCGTATGAGATGAGCGCGCCAGGCTCGATACTGCACCTCTTGCCAACACTTGCCTCGTTGGCAATGATGGCCTTCCTGATGACCGTGCCGTCGCCGATAACAGCATTATCCCAAATGTAGGCACCTTCAATGGTGACGTTCTTTCCGATGTAGCACATGCGGCCGATGATGCTATTCGAGACAACACTACCGTCGCCGATGCTGCTGTCCTTGCCGATGACCGTTCCTCGGTTGATGATGCAAGAACGTGCTAGGATAACGCCGTCTTCCTTGTATATGTTCCCCTTTTGAAACCTGTACGTCTGACCTCGAAGAAGGTTGCTATCTGGACACAGCGGATATGCCCACCTGGAGATGACGTCCTGACTGACCGAATCGTATGCGTGGAGATTCCGTACACGCGCTGCATAATGGTCACCCACAATATGCGTGTGTATAGTTTTGCCGTTCAATTCGTAGTCCTTTAATACGCTGTGCAGGAATCCTTTTCGTGGAGCCTGGAAGTCGAAGTTGTCGCTCCACAGCGCCAGAACATCAGGAGTGCAAATGTCGATACCACAGTCAATCAGATCTGTGCGGACTTCTAGCTCCATGTTCTCAGCTAACAAGTCCGGCGCGATACTAACAAAATGCTTTTCCGAATGTTCGCGAGAGTGCATCTGCTCGAAATGCAGGCACCGGTCTTTCGTTGGATCTATGACGAAGACAGGCTGAGCTTCTTGCGCCTTGGTCCGGTGTACTGGTCCAGCTTCTCTCAACACCATGGTCATGATCGCATTCTTGTCCTTCGCCCGCCTCGCCCTGTGTGCAGCTAGCGCCGACTCGAGCGGCAAGTTGCTGATTACGTCGCCATAAACGATCAGGAAATCCCCAACGAGGAAGCCGCGGTGGTCGAGATCGCGCATAGCATCACCGATCGTGTGGGAAGCTGAGCGGACGAGCTCGACCTTGGAGAATGGCGACGATGGGGAGTACCATTTTGAATCCCTGGAGCTTCGCGTTAGCGATATCTCCGTAAAGTCTTCCTAGCGGGGGACGATCCGTGGCATACTGTATATATTCTTCAACCAGGTCTGTGTGGGCACCACAATATACAAATACCTCCTCGACGCCAGCGTTCGCGAGAAATTCGAAAGTATATTCGATCAGCGGAGTGTTGGCAAGAGGTAGGAGACACTAGCACAGGCTGGGATCAGCCAATGGAAAGGAAATCAAGAAAGGCAAGAGACACGCACCCTGGGACGTTCGAGAGTGAAGGGGTTGAAACGCGTCTCGAAAGGATCCGCAAGTATCTACGGCGAGCTTAGTATGACGCAGCGGAGGGTCGTTGCAGCGCTCGTACTCACCACGGCCTGAAGAGGATCCTCGACTTCTTCTTCCGCGGATCGCTGCCTGTCATTAGATGCGCCTTTCTTTGACTTTGGACCCATGGTGTGCGAGGTTCGCTGTGTGGTGTTGTGAAGACGCGGTCGTGTTTTCTTCAAGAGCGCGGGTTGACTCAAAGCGGCGGGACACAGTGCATGACTCGGAATTTGGGTGTGCGGCTTCCCGCCGCGCGGGGATGCCCGTCCTGTGCCTGATTCCTACCGACTCCCATCCTCGTCTGCGCAATCAAGCTCACTCAACTGCTTGCTCACCTGCCGCAGACCCCTGCGCTCTCTTGTCGCCATTTGATGGCTTCGGTGGCAAAAGCAAATGACCAATCGAGTCGCGAAATATCATACATAAGCAACCGCATCTTGGGAGTCGTGTCAATTATCCGCACGGAAAAGATATCAGTCTCTATTTGGTATGTCTGAGCGATGCTCAATCTTCCGTATGTGCTAAACTTGCTGTACCTAGCATGCAATGCTTTTCGTACAGATCACGTAGCCCGTCAAGACACCCGCTTCTCTGGTGCAGGCTACACATGCAAAATGTCAATAACAAATTGTCATGAATTGCCCGCCTCTGCACGGGCAAGGCAAAATTGTACAATGGGCGCCTATTCCCATGGGAAGGGCTTGCCAAAGACCCCGAAATGCCCGATCCGTTTGACGCCTTAAGCCATGTGGCCGCTCCCGGCGGCCTGAGGTCCTTATCCGGCACATTTGCAATCCCTCCTCTAAGTTTTGGTTCTCCATATCATGACATTCCCGTAGCAGGCCCTGTGACTCTGCCGGACAAAGCTTCCACTCCTTTCTGAGGCTGTCTTCATCAGAGCCGCTTCTTGGAGCGAAAGAGGCATAGGCATACTCGAAGTATGAAGCTTGTTCCAAACGAAAAAAAAAATACTAGATGCATCGTGAAACATCTAGCATAAAACTACTCCTTACGCCTAAAATGTCGAGGAACTCTTGTAAAGGTGGGTTCCGCGCTCAGTGTTACCGTGGCCTTTGCATTTGATTCATGGCTTGTGCCTGCAGCTGTGGGTTGGCATACATCTGCTGTCGTTTGTTTGGGGCGTTCATGTCGTCCCCACCGGAAATCTCTGATATTTGCCTCCGATGCTGATTACCCTGCTGCCGCGCTCCCATAGCCATTTGTGGAGAGGTGCTATACTGCATGCCTGCTTGCAGCGGGGCGGCACCGGGAGGAACGCCGTATGGACCTGGATGGCCCGGGACAGTGTTCATATATTCATCCGTAACGCTGCTCCCGACAGGGGATACGCCAGGGAGTTGGCTCGGCGAATTCCAATTGCTGCCTGTTGTGGGTGACTTGGCAGGAGAGTCTTCATCCTTGAGTGAGGGCCTGTTGGAGCTCTGCGGGAGAGGTTGAGGTGCCTGTACTGCTGGTGGCACCATGGTCTCCATGCCGTGGCCTGGCTTCTTTAGGTGCGCAAGATGTTTCTCGAGCATCTGCAGCAACCCCTCCTTGGTGAATGGTTTAGGCAAAACGTCATTCATACCTAGCACGTGTTAACAGATATGAGTGGACACGGGATATGATACAGGCCTACCATGCTGGAAGTACATGGAAATATCATCGCTACGGATATTAGAAGTCATTGCAATGATAGGGGTAGAATCAAATTGTCGAATCAGATGGCAAGCTGAGACTCCATCAAGATTTGGCATGATAATATCCATAAGGACCAAGTCATACTTGGAGCCTTGATTCATTTTGTTCACGGCTTCCAGGCCATCCAGCTGAATATCGGGATTATCGAATTAGTCACATGAAAATGAATAAATTGAATAAATCCAGGACACTTACAGCACTGTCAATAGCGCAATTGAACGCATACAAGAACTTGCTTCCAATGCGCCGACACGTATGATCGTCTTCCACGAGTAGAATTTGGGGTTGCCGGATCCAACCAGGGTCGACTTGGGCACTCTTCTTGCGCTGCTCAGGGGCCCGGTACCGAGTTTCGTTATTTTCAACCGGCTTGGTGGTCGGCATCGGATATGGAATGTTGTTGATGTGCTCGCTGTACATTGGATCGATACCGTTATTCTGACCAACAGGATAAACAAGAGAGTCGATGTCACCAAGACGCATGGAGGTTGAGGAGCTTGCGGAATGAGGCGCTGCGCCCCGACTGGCTGGACGGTTTCCGTTGCGAAGCATGTCCGGTGGTGGCGTGGTGAGAGTGCCATTCATGCGCATAGCTAGCTCGTTCATATGTTCCAGATTACGAGGATTGAGCATAACGTCGGCGTTTGTTTCGCTGAGGAGCTTAGAAGCGTGTTGCAGAGGTGACGCCGGCGCATCATCTTCCATAGATGGCATCTGCTGGTTCGAAGGGTCCATATTTCCATTCTGTGCTCCAGCGCCATCTCCAGGAAACGGATTAACCAATCTGCTGTCTCTTCGTCGTTGCGCATCAACCGAGTGGAGAAAACTCATGACGCTTTGCATGATGTGCTCGTGATTGACAATAGTCTTCTGCATTCCCATCAACTCTTGGAGAAGCATAGAATGATGGATACTGAGTTCGTTATAGCGCTCTTGCAGCTGCTGCAACTGTTGTTGCGTTGCCATCAGCTGGGTATTGAACATGTCCATCTGCTGCGTCGGAATAACCATATCCTCGGGATTAGTATTGGGCTTCCTTGGCGCGGGCGCCTTCCTTCGAATGTTATCCAGAGCATCTTTGTTGTTCATCTTGAAATCCGGATGTTTAAATTCCCAAGCCTGGCAGAGATGTTAGCATCGTGCTCCGCCAAACCGACCGGATCCACTCACTCCTGCGCCGTATGGTGACTGTCCATTTTCTTCATTATTGTGCCGGACTTTGTGGAAATCATACTTGTTTAATTGTCTGACGAAACTCGCGAAGTTGCTGTGCTTGAAATGCTTCGGGAGGATGTGCTTGGTGAACTTTTCATTCTGCGCCAGGGTCAGTTCTAGCGCTACGGACTAAATCGCGGGCGCGTACCTCCAAAACGACAAAGCTATCGCCTTCATTTCCCCATCTCACGACGCTCTCATCAGATGGGTTTTCCAGCATCCTGCGGGAATGGTCAGCCAAGTTGCTTGACGCAGAGAAATCGGCTAGGGAGTACGTACTTGTACAACTTACGAACCTGGTGCAGCGGTTAGCGTTGCGGATTGCAGAAGTTCGGGGGCGCGTGAAGGCAAATTCCACTCACGAAGTCACTCGAGTTGCTGGAACCACCGCCTCCGCCTCCGGTGCCTCCCTGGCTGGATGTGTTGGTGGAGTCCATGATGTCGCGGGTTCAGTTGCGGTCGCGCGCCGTCGGCGGATGGAGGAGCACAGCTTCGACAGTCAAAGTGGGCCAGCGTGAAGGGCAACACGCTCGGGCGGCCTCGCTGCTCGAGAGCAATGGCACTGGATGGGTCGGGGAGGAGAGTTGGCGGGCGCGACTCTCGTCTTTGCGGCAGACGGGCCGTCGCAGGCAGGGGTGCCGTTTACGTCAAGAGCCCGGCGGCCAGGGACTCGTCTTCGTCGGTTTAAGGTTGGAGAGGTCAAAGCCTGTCACGATGCGATGGGATGCGCGCGGGACGGGCGATGCGTCCGGTGAATGCAGCACTGAGGAGCGAGGATTCGGGCGTTCAGAGGGATGAGGTGGGCTCGGAGGATGAAGGCGCAAGCTATTGGTGGGCGGCGGGCGGTGCTAGAGGTGCACTACCAGATGAACACGGCCTCAGCTTCGCGGCAGCTCTCTGGCGAGCGAGCTTGGGACGCGGGGAGGACTCGACGGGCTGGGACACAGCGGGGCCTTGGCGTGCGAAGCGTGAAGGAGAGAGGAGCGCACTGCAGGCGGCGGGCGGCTGATCGGGCAGAGCGCTGCTGGTTCTGGGAAGGCGCGTCGAGCGAGAGCCTTTGTTTTGAACAGTTGAACTGAACTGAACTGAACTGCGCGACCGCGGGCCAAAAGGCGACGGCAGCCGTCCAGGGGATCGGCGCGGCAGTCGAAAGGACCTTGGACCAAGCTGCACGCGCCTGATTTGATCGCCCAGCGCGCCGGCGATGCTGAAAAGTCTGAGGCGACCTGCAGGCCGCCGATTCGCCCAGTGAGGCGGCGTAGCACCTCGCGGCCGCGCTCCCGAGAGCTGCAGGCGGGCGCCACGGCCTGCGATCTTCATTTAGGTTGCCCGTCTCTGAATCGAATTTCCAGGTATGTCGTCCGCTGCTGTCAGCGGCATGCGTCCTGACTTCCGGCGTCCCACCTGCACCGCGCGGCACCTCCCTCGGCGCGCTGCGCTGCGCTGCCTGCCTGCCAGCTGGCTCGCTTAGTGCTTCAGTGGTCCCCTCCCGGCGCAGCACGCTCCGTGGCCCCCAGCGCTGCGTGACGTCCACGCTCTCGCAACACCGACGCCACCAGTCGACACGATGCTTGCTGCCCGTCGTATTCCAGCCGCCCTCCCGCGCCTTGCGCGCGCGCCCGCCGCCGCCTTCCACGCCTCTGCGCGCGCCGCCGTGCGCGTGGGTGATGCTGTTCCCGATGTCGAGCTGATGGAGGCCAGCCCCGGCAATAAGATCAGTATCGCCAAGGAGTTGAAAGGCAAGGGACTTGTGTGTCTCCCTCCGCTAATCTTCGTCCGCTGTTGACTGACGCCTTCAATTGCGGTCGCTAGATCATTGGCGTGCCGGCTGCGTACAGCCCTGCGTGTTCCTCGAGCCACATCCCGGGATACATCTCTCATCCCAAGCTCGCAAGTGCCGGCCAGGTCTTTGTTGTTTCAGTTAATGATCCCTTCGTGTAAGGCTGTTGTTGCTGTCTTTCAGCTGAATCTTCAGCAGTGTCGTACTGACTAGCCGAATCAGAATGAAAGCGTGGGGCGATGTTCTTGATCCTGCTGGAAAGAGTGGCGTATGAATCAGGCCTGCGTCGTCCTGTCTGGCTCTTCTACTAATGCCATCTCAGATCCGTTTCATTGCCGACCCTGCCGGCACCTTTACCAAGGCTCTAGATCTGTCCTTCGACAGTCGTGCTATCTTTGGCAATGAACGCAGCAAGCGATACGCTCTGGTTGTCCAAGATGGCAAGGTCAAAGAAGTCCACGTCGAGCCCGACAACACCGGGGTTAATGGTATGTCTTTTGCCTGTGGCTTCAGCTGAATAATTGATACTAACGACGAGAGAAGTCTCCGCAGCGGATAAGGTTCTAGGCTAACCTCGAAGTCGGCACACGCACCGCATGTGGCCAGTGGGTCTGTGTTATTTTTCTCGGTCAAAGAAATTACCAAAGCTACCTGACAGGCCCTGACAATATGCTTCATGATGCAATCCTAATAAGATGTAATTTCACTTGATGTCGAGCTTCTGATCACGTTTTTGCTCACTAATGTATCGATCCCAAATCGCTATATGATGGAAAAGCCAATTAAAGGTAGTTCGTAGTGACACTACCACAGAACGTGCCCACCTTGGGCCTGGAGTGCTCTGAGCTCGCTATTTGATTCCATAGGATCCACCAAAACTTGATTGCGCCCTTGCGGTATGCTACACTAGATGCTGTCACGTTCTGGAGATCATGCTCCAAGAAGCAGCATCCATTTACGCGCGTCTTGTGTGCAAAGTGCTGAGCAACATGCAATTACTTACTCTCTTTGGGTATCCCTGGCATGTATGCAGATGTCACATGGCCTGACTCACAGGCCGCCCTGGCCATCGTTGCGTATGCGAGCCTAAACTTTCCCAGCTTGCCTGATGGAATCCTGACGTCACTTCTCTCCGTCCCAAGCTCAAAGTTGACTGGCGTATATCTGAGAAGAGGAAGCGTGGGAGATGGCACCTGCCTGGCGGGGTCGGGGCCCGCTATCCCTTCAATTCGCTACCGCCAGCTCCCAGCTCGGAGTTCGGCATCTCAACCCTACGCTTGCACGAGACAGGCCATCTTCAGGATTGAAGGTGTTTCAACGCCGCGACCGTTTAGATGCGCGCGTGTGACATCTGACTGCACAAGCACTAGGTGCCTTTGCCATGCCTCTCATCAAGGCTCACCCACGTCTCCGCTATGCGGCGGTGCGGCCCGCCTCGTTCGCCGAAACGCTTGGACCCCACTCCAACGCAGGGCAGGTGGCAGGAACGCGTCGCGTCTTCCGCCAGCTTCTGTTCGCAACGACGCGTCTTTTCTTAGCTGCGCAAACCACAACGCACACCATGCCATTGGTCTTGTTGCTCTGCACCAACAAGCGGCTCCTCTGTCATGTGCTGAAGCACTCTGTCAACAGTCCAAGTCACTGATTTCGTCGTCAGCAATGTCCCGAGATATTCGTTTATATTTGACGCGTGCACACCGCTGCAGTGCAGCGCCATCTTCCTCCGGCATGTCTCCAGCCACAGCAGAATCTAGCGGGGACGAGCTAGCTGTTGTCGAAAACGACATTGTTGCAAGGCCGAAGAAACGTCCAATTGGCATATTTTCACATGTCGCTAGTAAGTTTGAGCTCACATCTTTATTGCAGCTGTATTCACCTACGCGCCTATCGTTACAAACCCAATCACTTGTGCTCAAGTTTCGACAAGAATAGAGACTCTTATACTAAAGTGTCCCCATAGTCCCGGTTAGGCCGAAGAGGCTCAAATCCAGTGCTGTCACGTTCGAGCAGGAGCTAGCACCCGTAGCTCTTCCCACGCCGCAAGAGTCTTCGTCCGATGAAACAGCACGAGCAGTCCGCCCGCTACCCCGAAGGACTTGTAACAGACGTGTCTCGTACGCTGAGCCATTGCTTGTCTCCTCAGACGACAATCCCGAGATCTCTTCGGAGGACGACTATCGAAAAGCGGAGGACAGTGACTACGAAGAAGTACCTTGCGCTTTAGACGCCGATGAGTATGAGAAAGATCCAATCGCAATCACAAGCTCGGAGCCAGAATCCGACCCCAGTCTTGATGAACTCGAAGTTATGGACGAAGATACAGATTCCATGGGCGTAGAGGAACCCAAGATACCTGCGACAGACCACGCATCGCAGGGCCGAAGGAAGAGTAGCAGCAATGGAAGAGGCAAGAGATCTGCTATAGATCGCGGCATCGATATTAGTCTTCCACCTCTGTCTAACATCCACGAAATATTCCGTGACATTACGGAAAAGGCCCTCAGAAAAGGATTGCACAAGACGTTGCAAGCGCTTTCAGGCCAAGAACTTCGTATCGCCACGATGTGCTCAGGCACCGAGAGTCCCCTCCTGGCGCTCCAGCTCGTCGCCGAGGCTCTAGAACAGTTTGGTGCTGCACCTTTGCGCTTGAGACACGTATTCAGCGCTGAGATCGTTCCAAAAAAGCAGGCATACATCGAGAGGAATTTCCATCCTCCCATCATCTTCCGTGATATTCGCGAACTCACCAAAGAAGACGCTTTCGAGGCAGGCGCTACCAACGTCTACGGGGCCAAGGTCCCAATCCCAGGAAATATTCACTTACTGGTTGCGGGCTTCTCCTGTGTCGACTTCTCGGCCCTTAACAACAAGGGGAAGACCTTGAATGAGAAAGGCGAATCTAGGGACACGCTTGAGGCTATCTTGAGTTACGCGAAGAAATGGAAGCCGAAGCTGATTATCCTAGAAAACGTAATGGGTGCTCCCTGGCCGAAATGTATAGAGCGAGCGAAAAAGGTGGGCTATGCGGCCGACTGGGTGAAGGCGGACACCAAAGATTACTACATTCCGCATACACGTAATCGCGGATACATGGTCTGCATCCACGAGGAGCAGTTTCCAGGCGACGCTACTGCGGCTGTGTTACAGTGGAAGAAAGTGATGATGGACTTCAGACGACGTGCAAGTGCACCAGCGTCGGCTTTCCTACTCCCTGCAGATGACCATCGTGTGTATCATTTCAATGCGCAACTATCTGCTCAGTCACGGCACGATGGTAGAGAGCGGACCGTGAATTGGGACGCCTGTCGACAACGTCATCAGAGGGTACGAAGAGATGATCGCCTCGGAACCCAGCGTCCTATCACCAATTGGATTGACAACGGCACCTGTCTTGCTTTCGAGCATGCACACAAAAAATGGTTAGCGAAGCAAGTGGAGCGCGTCTGGGATTGCATTGAAATCCGGTTCCTACGCGTCGCCAAAGACAATCACAGTGCTGGAATTCGTGGCTACGATATCATGTACAAGACATCAATCATGGAGCTAAGCCAAAACGTTGATCGATTTGCACAGGAAATGCCGTTTGGAATCTGTTCTTGCATCACACCATCCGGGATCTTCTTCCTCACAGATCGTGGAGGCCCATTGACACCTTACGAGACCCTGGCTCTCCAAGGGCTTCCTTTGGATAAGATCTCCTTTACGATCGAGACGCTGCGAGAACTGCAGGATCTGGCAGGGAATGCAATGAGTTCTACAGTTGTGGGTGTAGCACAGTTAGCTGCCTTGATTGTGGCTCCGCAAATGCTCAAGCAACACACTCCGCATCCCGAGCCCATAACCACAATATTGCACAAAGGAACTACCATATGCGGCGAAAAGTTACTGCAGCAGACTTCAGAGCAAGATATCGACCCATTAAAGAACCTTTCTCTTTATCATCTTTGCGAAGATGCTTCTCAGAGCATTCGGCTCTGCCGTTGTGAAGGTCAGTTCGGAACTACGGACAAGGAGGTTCTAGTCTGTAAGAAATGTGCACACACTGTGTGTGCCGGATGTAAGAGCAAGCCTGCTCATCTTTACTCGACCAACTTGTTCAAGCGAACGCTTACGGCCCATGAGTTTGAGCTACGCTGGAAACGCGTCTTTCCTGCTTCCTTGTATCTTACCACCAAAGCAGATATGTCGGAGCTTTTAGAGGGCTGCCAACTTGCACCTAACTGCAGCAAACCTTACTTCGACGCGGTAGCAGGAGCTTTCAACGAACTATTCAAGTTCCAACATTTCAAGCGCACCTCAAAATGGGCTATACGTTACGAGTCTTCCAAAGCGGTCCTTCAACTTGAGATTGCTCGAAAAGCGGAGTGGCGCCTCTGGGTCAAAACTCCTGCGAATCTGGCTGGAAATGATCCTCTACGAATAATGCTGCAATCACCTGTTGCGAGGGCCAACATGCCGGAAGCCTTCGATTTTGGAAAAGGTTCAACCTCGACCACTTGGGCAGAGCAATGGGAATGGTTTGTGCCTTTTAACGACATCTTCCCAGTCTCCATCAAGGAGGCGAGCTCGGAGACCAATTCGTCCTGGCGTGCTTTGTACGGACTAATTGATTACGAAGACGAAAAGGTCCCTCGGACTATGCACATTTCGATGTCGGCAAGTAATGCAGCGCACTTCCATGAAGATATATCTGGGATTTACGAACATCTGCCGGTATGCGGGACCGCATGTTCCGCGCTGTACCGTCGTATTTCGTTCCTGAACAAGCCATCAACCACGTGTCATCCAGTTGATGACGAGCCCTCACCTCTTTACCTTTTCCTGGATCCTTCTCGAATTGGCCCTGTCAACGAGGATTCATTCGTTTTTTCTCGCTACCACGAACGTCTGGAGTACGATGAAGAAAGAGATATTATTGTCAAACTAGACCCGTCCTTCAGGCCTTGGAATCGGGCTTCATTTCAAACACAAGGCTCCCTTAGAGGCTTTTGGGCGCCAGAGAAAAGTACTACGACAATTTTGTGTGCACCGAAAAATAACTTAATTCTCAACAGGCCCGGTAACGACCCTGCTTGGGGTAACAATATCGTGTACGCCTGTTCACAGAGTCTAGCAGTGTTGAGCCTCAAATTCCACGTAGAGGGACATTCGGGCGGAGTTGTACAACATCGCTTTGACGAACAGGGCAAGATCTCTTTTATGAACAACTTCTCGTGGATCTTGGGCACGAACGCACACCTACCTAACCTTAAGGCTTGGCGGCCGTTAGATGTTGGTTCAACTTCAGGGATTTGCAGTACATGCGCGCCCACTCCACCGTCCATAAAATGGGCCCAAACAGAAACTGGGCGGAAGAAATCGAAACCCGCTCTGGTAGCCCAGGAGGATCCTAGAGAAGCGGCCCGATATGAACGAGGGATGAAATCTCGGCCAATGATCCTGGACATGACCGCTGTCGTCGACACGTCTAGCGACTGCCATCTGCGTATTGGGCTCAACGTTGTGTCACTTGCACACAGAGCGCTATCTCACCTCCCAGCTTCTCAGGGCAAACCAACTGTATCTTGGAATCTTACTACGGAGTACGTACCTCCATCCACTCCCAGTTTACCACCTTTCCGTCTTATCAGCAACTTTGAAGACCCGGAACACGACCAACCGCGGGGCTTCCTGTTGAATCTTCGTCCTGCGCAACGGAGATCTCTCTTCTGGATGCGCAAGCAGGAACAAGGAGCCAGGTTCACCATCCAGGAAGTCGCAGAGGAGGTAGTTGAACCAATCCGTTGGAAGATTGAGGCAAAGGCAGAGATGGATATCTCCATCAAGGGTGGGGTCGTTGCTGATCAAGTGTCGTACGGCAAGACGATTACATCCTTGGCACTTATTCATCAAAGCTTCCGCGATAAACCAGACCCAAGCCCTCCAAACAATGGCATGGGTCTGATCCCGTTGAAGGCTACGCTCATCCTTGTCCCTAATAACCTGCCCAACCAGTGGAAGCAAGAAGCCATGAAGTGTTTACCAAGAGCGGAGTACAGCTCTCAAGAAATACTCATGATCAAGACTAGCAAGGATTTAGACGAGACGCGGATTGAAGACTTGATACGAGCGAAGATTGTCATCGTTCCATTCAATCTCCTTGGCAAGGACTCCTATACCGATCGATTGGCGCGCTTTACAGCGTTACCAGAGACTCCCTCGAATGATGGGCGTCAATACGAAGCGTGGTTTAATTATGCCCTCAGACGCATTCCCGAAATGAACGAAAAGCTTAAGGAGCTAGGCATATCTTCTTTCGAGAAACTTCTCGACGAGGAACTAGAAAGGATAAGGCATCACGAGGATTTCACAAGCATCATCCCATCGAAGCGTACCAAAGGTTCTAAGTACAAGAGCTTCGAGGAGCTGTCAGTCGAAAGCAGGGTCACTACCAAACCAATTGTCCGCAAGACTGCCCCAGCTCCTCTAAAGACTGGCGTGGCGAGAAGTGATTGGAGTCGGATGAGGTCGCCGGTATTGCACCAATTCAAATTCAATCGTTTAATTATCGACGAATTCCATTATCCCCGTGGAAGAGAGTACACGTCGCTGGTCACGTTGTCCGCAGACAGACGATGGATACTCTCTGGAACGCCTCCGCTCGATGACTTCGCCGATGTTAAGCGTTTTGCAGCGTTCTTGGGAGTCAACCTTGGCATTGATTGGGATGCGCCTGGGGTTATCACGCAGGAGAACTCAAAGCAAATGCGTAAAGAGAAGACCAGCTTCGAACTATTCCAAACCTTCAGCGAGCGACGCTCCCCAACGTGGCACGAGAGACGACATGCTCACGCTCAAGCATTCTTAGACGCTTTTGCCCGCCAAAACTCTGCGGATATTGGCGAAGTCAAGTGCTACGAGGCCTTGCGGCCCGTGGAGTTAACGCTCGACCACCGTGCAATCTATGAGGAACTTTTAATGCACCTGAAGGGATGGAACATGGCCATGCCAAAGCTCTCAGGCTCAGAGGCCGGCGATCGTGCATTACGCTTGCGACAGTATGTGCGAGACTCAACTACTACAGAGGAGATGTTGATGCACTGCGCCTGCATTGAAACTGTCAAACAGGGCAATATCTCGGCCTGCCAAATGCTTGAGAAGAAACGAGAAAAGGAACTGGAGGACCAAAGGAACACGCTCCGCAGGTATATCCTCCGGGCGGCAAATCTCGCCAGAACGTGTGGGAATATCAACTCGGAATGGAAGAATTGGATTGTCCGATACAAGAATAACGACTTGAAGGAAGTTGAGGACGCGGAGGTTCATCAAGACATCAAGAGTATGATCAAATCAGCTGAACAGTATTGTACTCGGGTGAAGGATATGAAACCTTCTGAGGCGGCGGTCGAGGTACAGAAGCTTGTGCGGTTCAGGCTTGGGACAGAGACACGCAAACTCCTTGGCATGCACAGATCATTGCGGTATGTCCGCTCCGTTCCCAGGCTCAATCAAGCTCTACTTGGAGTAGAGGCTGTAAAGTGTGAGCGCGGGGACGCTATGCATAAGACGGCAGTCGCCGCTACTGCGGTGGTTATTGGGTGCGGCCATGTCGTCTGCCAGGCCTGTCTAAACTTGGCTGTAGTCGAGGAGCGATGCGGCGTATCCGGATGTGCGATGAAGATAGGAGAACACAGTTTTCTGGATGCCGACAGACTGCTTCGTTGCAAAGACAGGGTCCCGGAAAGAGAGAGTTTCGGCGCGAGACTGGATGCTGTGACTGAACTGTTAAGACAGATTCCCAACGACGAACAAGCGATCATTTTCGTCCAATCGTACCGCATGATGTCGATGGTCGACCAGGCGCTCGAGAGTCGCGGGGTCACAGCATACGCCGTTGATCGGGTATCCGAGTCGGCCTCGGACAAGATCGACGACTTTATCAACAATCAGAGGTACATGGATAACGAGAAGACAAAGCTCAATAAGAAGTTCGGCAAAGCGCTTATCCTGAATTTGGCGGACGAATCGGCGTCTGGGATGTAAGTCATGGGGGAGCGCGCGCAGTGGATGTTTCTGAGTTGAAACTAATGCATCACAGGAACTTGGTCAATGCTAACCATGTGATTTTCATCTCGCCGCTCCTGACGAGCAGCAATCAAAAGTACCAAGCGGCAATGGTCCAGTCGATCGGACGAGCACGGCGATATGGACAGAAGCGGCCGGTGCATGTGTACAGGGTCGTTGCGCCCAATACCGTTGATGTCGACATTCTGGAACAGAGAGAGCTGCGGACCAAGGCGTTGAGCGAGCACATGCAGGAAATGGAGCCGCCTTACGACCCTGCAAAGAAGGGGTACCAAAAGGTTCAGGTGGTCAGGAATGCTTATGGGACCATGATGGCTGTGCCCAAATCATGGCTTGGAGATGATTTTGAAGCGCACCGGGACGACCTCGCGCTCGGAGAGCGGGATCCGGAGAGACTCGAGAGGCTCAATTGCCTGTCGTCATTCTCGGAGACGTACGCGGAAGGCGGCGTTGCATAGATGCATTGGCCTGGATGGCTGAATCTCCCCGCGGGTTAGCGGTATCCCTGGCTCGCCGGGGCCGACCGGTGAAGCGAGAGAGTGCGTATGCTTGTTCATTTGCACGCATTCAGTGGTGTTTCTGGCGGAGGTGGTCAAGGCGTCGTTGAGGAAGCGGTTTTGGGTTTGGGCATGGGCGGCGCGCAGTGGAGAATGGAGTGGGCTCTTGTCTGCGTTGTCAATCCGACTCAGACCGCATGTCTCGGGGGTCCCTGGTTCTGCACGGTGTTCCGGGAGCCGCGAACACCGCCACGCTTACCGTTTCCGGTCGGCAGGCACTGGGGTGTGGCTGGCTAGTCATGCGCGTCAGGCAGGTCGTAGGCGTGAGGCCGAGGGAGAATGTTCGCGGTCGGCTGTTTTTACTTCTAGCGGCGACATGTGTTTGGGGAGGGGCAGTCTACACTTTTAGCGGCTATGTGTCTTTGTAGAGCAATGTGGCTGCGGGAAGGATGGTTTCACTTCTGCACAGCTGATGGGGGATGCTGAGACGGCCCTTTTATTGTTGTTGTCGTTACTACTACTGCTGATGCTGTTACTGTTGCTCCCGCCCTTCTTCCGCCATAACAAACAACGCGGCTCCTATTGTGCACACCACCGCCGTCGCCCTCTCCGAAGCTGTGGATCCGCGCGACGTGCAAATGCCGTGCGGCCGCTGCTGCCAGCCTCATCTCACGCACCCCAGTCGCCGATGCCCAGCAGCAGTGCTCGTGCTCCCGGCGCTCGACTCGTCGCAGCCCCCGGACCCACGGCAATCCCACGAGGCCCCATCAACGTAACCACAACCACGCCACGGCCCGAAGCAGCAGCAGCAGCATTATTATCATCATCGAAGTCAGCTTGGAAAATCGTAGGGCGCTCATCCGGGAATCGATAGACTTGTTTGACCTTCCACCCGATTCCTACTGCGTTTTAGTCAAGACCGCCCCGCGCAACCAATGCATCTTCGACCGACGTTTCCCATTCTTTCCTTCTTTCCCTTGTCAGACCCTGTGTCGCCGCTCGCTCCTCGTTGCTTGCTTCCTTTTCCTATCGCGCATCACCTACCCCTCCAACGCCGTTGGGTGTGGGTTGGTGCGATAAATTCTCAAATATTGTGGTACGGCATTGGGCCAAGGCAAACAACAAACCACATCGACGCACGGTAAGTCCTCTTTGTAGCGCTGCTTTGGTGCCAAGTACCAAGTGCTTGGTGCAATGGGCAGCTTCATCAACGGCGACCCTGCAGGCGCCAGGAGCGATACCGTCCAACCGACACACTTGTACATCCTTCTATCTACCCGTCCCTTCTCTTGCGCGCTTTGATGCGCCCACGTGTCCTACAGCAAAATGCACAAGTTGGATATACCTTTTCCATTGACAAGCGCGTAATGGCGCACTATCGGCGGGCGTGGCACAGCTCTGACCGCCTGACATGCTCCCCCAAAAACCGTGGTTGACTAAATACAGATACCATTATCCCGAGCCGTCGCAAGCTAACGTATTTCAAGTCTCTGCATCATCCTTCGCGCACTGAGGCCACAGCACAACAATAGAAACACTTCTACTGGGTGAAGAAGCCTCAAACACGCCTCGCTCGGCGCAGGATTCCAGATCACAGGCGCACCCAGAACCTGCACTATCTCGGCTTCCTCCAACCAGAACATCGGAATCCAATTCCTCGGCCATCCAGCTCCGAAATACCGCGCCTTGACAACTCATCCTGCAACATGGACGTAGGAACTGCTGACGAACCTTCTGAATCCACATATACCGCAAAGATCGCCGATGCCGTGCAGAACAATGCCACATCGTCCTTGACGCCGCGTATTCCCGAACTTCTCGCCAACGATATAGTCCTTCCGCGCATGCGACCATCTATGCAGAAGACATTCCCAAATTCTGTTTCAGGTGCGTCTCCACAAGGGTCGCAGCCCTCGTCGACGCCAGCAAAACAATCAAGCCGGCGCAGCCCCTCAAAAGGTCCACGAAGATCAACCGATGGGAGGCCACTTATCCGCAGCACAAAGATATCCGTACGTATGAAACCTCGCTCCACGGCAGCGACGATAACAACACATGGGCCATCGGTCGTGGAATCTCTGGCACAAGCGCTGCCATCTCCGGCCCCCAGGATGGGAACATCCCCATCGCCTAGGAAGTCAGCGTCATCTGCTAGGAGGATATCTTCATCATCACCTCGAAATCATTCTACCAGCCATAGTACTCAGATTTATGATAACGAGTCTGCTAAGTCCGATCGACTCGGATCTTTGAAGGTGGCTGGTTGCCTAAGGCCTAGGTATTCTGTGTCCTACCGACTTGGACGACCGCCGCGAAATGTACCAACGTCGGCAAACTCAGAGACGCCGAGCCCATCTTCAAGGCCCGTATCGCCAACGCCGACGCCCGCAGAAGCTCAGCTGAGAGATGCTGCTCCAATCATAAAAGATGCGGCAGACTTGGAGAAAGGCGCCAAGGACAGCGTCAAATCTCTTCAAGAAGAACCCCAAGCCCAGCCCCATACGCAAGATAACGAGACTCAAAGGCTCGCAAGAGCCTGGCACGAAGTCAAAGTGCGGGAGCGACAGCTGGAAGAGCGCGAAGACGCACTCCGATTGGGCCTAAAGCGCCTCAAACAGGACCGTGAGACCTTCGAGAAGGAAAAGCGGCACTTCTACGAGGGCCAGCAACAACAGCGGCGGGCGGCTCGGGAGGAAGAATCACGGAGAAAGGGGACTGCAAAGCGGAGTAGGAGCGGGAGCAAGCCCAGAAGTAAAGTCGTGCCCGATGACAGCTGGAGACATAATCAACATGGAGGCAAGGACAAGGAAAAGCACAGGGATACGGATGACCAGCAGCAACAAGACCGCCATACCTCCTGGTCCTCCATCAACAGCACGACCTCCCCTTCCCCTTCCACCTACCCCTCCGACGCGGAAAGTTCGACGACCGCGGCTACGTCAACGCACTCCAAATCGACGGCATCATCCACACGCATCACCAACCCGCCCCCCGAGACCAACCTCACGAACCAGATCCCACCATTCTGCACCTGGGCCTCCCCACCCACACACATAGCCGCCTCCTACGCCCGCTACAACGACGTGTGGATGCACCTGGGCGCGCGCTCCCCACAAATCCCCTACCCCTCCCCGGACCACACGCCCGCCGCCCTCCACCAGACCTCGCACCTCCCGCTCACGGCCCGGGACACGTGGTCGCCCGACGCGGCGGTCAAGTACAACGCCATCGCCTTCTTCCTGAGCGCGCACGGCGTGCCCGTCGCGCCGGACGTGCGGCTCGCGCGGCCGAAGGTCGGGCTGGGCGGGATCGGGGACGCGAGGCTGAGGGGCCTGGTGAGGGGGGTGAGGGGGGAGCTGCGGCGGTGGCACGAGGACGGGCTGAAGTACCGGAGCGAGGGCGGGGAGGGCGCGGTGAACGAGGCGTTGGTCAGGGACGAGACGGCGCGCGCGGTGTTCAGGGCGTTTACCGAGCTGAGGGACGGGTTGCTCGCGGAGGTGAGGTGCAGGAGGGAGAATGGGGTGGAGGGCAAGGGGATGATGGACGCGGCTGCTGCTGCTACTGAGGTGGAGAGGGAAGAGGGTGGAGTGGAGCAGGGGAAGGCCGGTGATACAGTAGAGATGGACTGGACGGTGCTGTCCGAGGCCATACTGTAGGATGGTCGGAGACGTTCCTGCGATGAGTCATGAGGTGCGGCTGACGATGGTTACGGTATGAACGTGCGAGGACGGGGTGAGGGTATGAGCTGGGCACATTAGATGGAGGCTTTCCGAAAGGTTCAAAAAGGATAAGCGGCGGGCTATGAGGTACATTTCAAGACGATTGCGAAAGGAGAGGGGGGGGGGGGCCAATTGAAGCAGTCGTCTGGACGTATGCAACTAACATCTTTCGGCATTCACATCCGGGTGGCTTCCTCAATTGCCCTTGTGATGGCCTCACCGTTGTCTTTGGATCAACCTCACGTTGGCGTTATCGGGAATTTGGCACTCTCTTGGGGGTTGATACCATGGGAGGCAGTTTTTGAATGCTCTTTTTTTTCTTTCTCTTTTATTCGTTTTCAGTTGTCGTAAGCTCAAACTATTAAGAATTAGCCAGACGTGTCGTTATCGTAATTCCTCGTCCTCGTCTTGCGCTCCCCTTCGCACAGCCCCGACTAAGATCGCTTTGCACACTAGTCGTGTCCGACTGAACGTCCCGAACTCCGTGCAACCAAATTTGTCTGCTTCGGAGTCTCATCGAAGTCCTCCCTCTCAGGTCTCCTTCCTCGCATGCTCCGCTTCCGCATAATCCTTTCCCATCAATCGTTTCCACGACTTTCGACGTTCTAGAAACCTCCCTCCTTCCCTGTTCCTCGGATCCAGCTGCCTGCCCGCTCGACTTCCCGCAGGGCTCAGTCGCCCAGATCACCAAGAACCCACTCGTTCAGGCGAGGATAGGCGTTAACCTCTGCAACCGCCCCCGGACCCGGACCTCTCGCGCTGCTTCCAAAAAAAAAAAAATGCCGTCTCTTCATCTCCTCTCTCTCTCTCCCCGAAGCGCTCCCCTTCCGTCGCCATCCTCATTAGTCAAATTTAAAAGGGGAAGGGAAAAAAAAAAGCTCCAGGAAAGGCCGGACTCCCTTTCACCCCGGCACGCCCTGCCGCATCAGCGGGCGGACGGCGAAGATGCTGCCGTCGAGGTACATCAGGACCTGGCGCTCGTAGACGCGCTGCAGGCAGATGTCGGAGTCGCGGGCGCGCACCTCGCGCAGGCTCTCGTTGCGCGGCGAGAACCTGCGGCGGAGGGTGGGGCAGCGGGACGGCGAGGCGGAGCAGTCCGAGCTCGACGAGCGCCAGGAAGAGGAGGAGGAGGAGGAGGAGGAGGAAGAGGACAGAGGGCGCTGGCGGGTCGGGCTGAGAGGCGCGTCGGATGGCGCTGGTGGTCGTGGTGGTAGTGGATGGATGGCGGCGGTGTTTGTGGGCGAGGAGGACAAGAAGAGGCGGGTGGGGTGGTGTTGCTGCTGCTGCTGCTGCTGCTGCTGCTGCCGTCGACGTTGGCTGTTGGTGTAGTGCAGGGCGGCGTCGATTTCGTTGATGATGGCGAGGACGGTTTCGCGGCCAGAGGAATCGCTGGACGATCGGGAAGACGAGGCCAGCGAGGAGGAGGACGAAGAAGTCGAGATGGCGGAGAGTGGGAGCTCTCCTGGTGGGTCTGGCAGAGGGCGTGGGAGGCGGCGACGGATGGGCGAAGGGGTAGAGCGGAAGTCCGGGAAGTGAGGGGGTGGAGAGGGTGAACGGTGGTGCTCCTCGTCGATGAAGTCCATTACGGGATTAGGCGATTAGGTAGGGGGAGTAGATACAGTAGACATGTATTACCCGGGTTGGGAAAGACACGATGATCTTTCTCAGGCGGAATAGATTGGAACAAAGTGAATATGACTGAGACACACCGCACCCGTGGTGATGGGTTTAGAGAGAACACGAGCACCAGCACCAGCACGGGAGATCAACCTTGAGGATCAGTCAGTGGGGTGGGAAAAAGAAGAAAGAGAATCAAGGAGCGGTGGCGGGGAGAGGTGGGTTCTAATCATCTATATACACAGCCCTGCCACGCCGATTTTTGGTACTTGGTGCTTGGTTGATCACAGATGGCAGCAAAAGGCAACCAGGGTGGGTAGCAGGCGGCCAAGCGAGCCGTTGACGCGCAGCAGGGCAGGCAGGCAGGCAGGCAGGCAGGTCTGGGCGGACGACTTTCCATGCATGCATGTGGTCAACCAGCTGAGCGCCACTGGAGGCGGGCTTCAGGAGCAAGGATGCAGGTGCGCAGGCGGCCGGAAGATAACGGCGGAAGAGGTTGGTTTCGAAACCACCAGACGCTCGCCCAGCCACTCGGGCAAGACGACGCGAGCAAGACACGCTCTGGCAACAGCACGAGGTGGTAATGCTGGTATGCTGCGGCGAAAGGCTGCAAGGCCACAAGGACTCGGTAAGCTGATGTCAGTGGGCTTCTTGGGCGGTGGTGGTGGTGAAGGGCGACCGTCCACGTCGTGGAAAGTCGCGAAGCAGGTGACGTCGCTGCGCCTGACCACTTAGTCATGGCCGCCCGACCCGCGCACTAGCCCGGTCCAGACTGGCCATCACTAACCAGAACCAAACACCAGCGACCTCTACTCACGGCCTATCAGCCGCCGCCGTCTCCTGCAGGGAAGCGGGAGGAAGAGACAAGCAATGGGCTAGAATGCGGGACACTGCAGCCGCCGGGAGCTCGCTGCTGCTGGTCATGAATCGTCCCAGATGCACGATCGAACGCTCGTTCATATGAGCCTGTCCTGGTGCGCCGTCGCCCTTCCCCTCCACTTCCTTCTCCTTCGTCCCGCTTCTGAGCGCTGCATCCCCCCCCCCCTCCTTGGAATTCTGCTCAAGTCTCCCGCCAGCATCCGTCTTCTCTCGTCCTTGATGACAGGTACGCAGGGTTACTTCGACGCCTCGTCTCGTCTTCCCTGGCCCCTCTGCTCTCACCATCGCCCACCCACACCGCCGCACACCACCAAAGGGCGCCTCAACGCCCATCTTCGCCTCAGTCATTCAGCTCCTTCAGCTGTGGGGATGAGCTATACAATAGACCTCATGATCCTTACGGCTCCCCATCGGATGTGAAGATGTGACACAACCTCATGGCCTTCCCTCACTAAACCTACCCAGCCGGCGGGAAGGATGGGGGGGAAAAAAGGGCTCTACTGTTGCGAGCCCTACCTGCAAGACCCCTCCAAGACGCGCCAAGCCCTGACCCAGCCGATGACTTGCATCTGTGGGTGTAGGGGCTGCGGCTATGTACGGCGCCCTGATAGCGGAGGATTTACGTTCGCCCCGGGACGCTTTGCAGTCTGCACAAAACCGTAAAACGGCACGTGGTCCGCGCCGCCAATCGCCCTCGTTGTAGGAAATGCACGGCTTACGGGCTGCTTACCGCTGGAAATGGCATCATGAGAAAATGAGCGGTCCTCCCTCCCTGATCTGTCCCAGTCTTTCCTTTTTCCTCCCTCAGCCCGTTAAGGCTGCGCCGCAGCCCAAGGCTCAACTTTTCCGTGCTAGCACACGACCCGTATAGTACTCCGTGATGATGGCCATTCGCTCATAGAATTTTGTCCTTTAAAAGAAACCTTCGCCGACTGAGGCCACCCTCTCAAGTCCAATCTTGTCGCTTACTCGTGCACCATTTGCCACATCTCGCTTCCTTCCCAGCTGAGTGTGGCACTCGTTCATCCTTGAGGCCCATTATCAAAGCCACCCTACCCCATAACGCCCAGAATATGTTAAAGCGAAGGAGGGATACTGGCATCCCCACCACCGTCAGACTTTCGCTATCCAAGGAACGCCACTGTTGGCTTCGAGAGCAGATCCCTGGCGAACAAAGCTCTCGCCCCAGACCAAAAAGAAAAAAAGAAAGGGAAAAACAGGGAAAAAAAACAGACTATTCAGCCTCGTCATCCAGGCGCTCGCTGCGGGGTATCTTTACAAGAAACTAAAAGAAATCAGTCAACATCTGATGCGTCGGTGTCTCTCTTCCTGTAGTTGCCGAGAGGGATGCCGTAATCATCTTCCTCATCCCATTCGTCTGCTTCGTCTTCGCTCCATTGCCATGCCCCCGGGATTCTCTTCCCCCGGCGCAGACTCCACGAATCCGGCGTGAACACTCCCGTTGCGATGCGAGCTGCTATGCGAAGCATCAGCGCTACTAGGTGCGCCGGTGGGCCGATCAAGATGCCCATGGTCTTCTGCATGATGGCGCTCGTGAACTCCTTCTTGGGATGCGACGGGGCCGGAGTGAAGAGATTCGCCGGATGGGGCATCGGTGAGAAGGCCCGCAGATGAGACGTGCTCGTCAGACGGCGTAGCCTGATCGACTCGCGCGGTGGTTCTATCTCCGGATAGCTCATGTCCACGGCTGAATCCGAGTCGCTGGTCAAAGTCGGCGTCGGCGGTGCAGAATTTGGCCGGTCTTCGACGCGAGGCGACGGTGTGAAGGGCGAGCGCTCATCCTCGCTCAGGTGCGTATGAGCGGTGATTGTCAGCTCGGATATCTCACGCTTATGGCGCGTTCCCGGGCTGGCGTTCAGATCTCGGTCTGACGTGCCATCCACCGCCTGAGCTGGTGGAGACTCTCGACGCACCGACGCAGCATCAAAATACATCGATGTCTGCCTGGAATGCAGATCTCTCATACCTGATTCGTTATTCAACGAGTAAAAAGACCCTGCAGCAGAATCGGCGGTGGACGATATGCTCGCCGCATCGGAATTAAGATCAGATGATTCTTCAGCTGAGGCGCTTAGCGACGAACTTGACGCCGACCTGAAGCGCGGCTGAGCAGGCGCCGTCACCGCTCTCGAACATTCAGCAGGCCTCATACTGGATCTTATGGCGCGTTCGGTGGATGAGCTCTCCGAACAGCCGTCCTCGGAAGGCGTCTCGTCCTCGGCAATGGAACTAGAAATGGAGGTGGTCGAGAAGACGCTGCTGCGTCTGTAGAAATCGGACGAGGCTGAAATGGTACTATTATCCGACGCGAACGATTTTTCTGTTCCCTGGCTCACCGGTCGCTCACTGTCTTCCGGCTTCCAGACCCCGTCGAGCTTCCACTTCTTGGCCCTGCCTGGTGTTACAGGTCTCTTCCTCCGCGGCGGCGTCGCCGGGATTTCTGGCAATTCGACGTGGAAGCCGCGCGTGAATGGACAGACAGTCTTCTCATACAGGAGAACTTTCTCCATCACACATTTAAACTCCTCCGCTTTGGCCAGGTTTTCTTCTCCGTCGCCAGGAAGTTCTATGCGGTAATAGGAGTTCGGGCGGGGTATGCGCATGGCAAACTTAGACACGCCATCGACACACCAGCACTGCGACCTGGGCAGTATAGCGTGCAGCAGCGAGCCTGAATGGAGGAACGCGACAGATCCGGGGACTCGGTAGATCCTTATTGGGCCTGCACATTGGTTAGTGGAGCAAGAAACCAGCTGCGAGGTGGCTCGTACCAGCAGCAACGGTGCTCTCCGTTGGCGAAACCCAAGGGATGGTGTCTGCGGGGCCTTGGTCCCTGAAAACCGTCCGATTGCTGGCGCTAGACGACGGCCTAGAGAGCGATGACGCCGTTGTGAACAGCACTACTTTGGCGAAGCTGTGATTGAACAGGGTCTCCACCCCATCCGGAGTGGCAGGCGATTCGGAGGGCGTGCCCGGGCTACTGAAGCGCGTTGGGAGGGTGAAGGAACGGCGCACGCCGCGGTTAACCGTGGGCGGCGCAGCTGTCGGGGTGGAAGGAGTGGTTGGGGGGGTCATGGCGCATGCGGGCGAATCAGGAGTGCATGCTGACGCGGGTGCGGACGGTGGTGGACTGGGCTGCAGGCGCAAGATTCGTGGTGTTCTTTGAGTGGAAAAGAGGCGTGGTGGGAGTTGGCGGGCAGCGCAGAGAGCAAATGGCCGGTGACGAGAGATCGACCGGGTTGTTGCGGCGGGCGGCTGGCGGGCCTTCACGCGGCATGCGCGTGAGCTCTGCGCTACAGGGGCATGGCCCAGCCAGCCGCTGTTCAAAGCACTGTCCGACACCTCGCTATTGGCCGCTCGTCAAACGCAATGCGAAACGCTACAGCACCACTATCACCTTATCTTCATGCGTATAATATCCTTGCCTCATGAATTGAGCTCTATGCTAGCCGCGCTCGTGGAGAAGTACAAGCCCAATCTTATTGCACCGCCATCCCACCATTACATCGCCTACTCCAGATCCGCCGTGACGTTTGAAAACTCGCCCTTCTCCAGCTTTGTCTTCCAGAAGATAGGGTTGGTGTCGTTGAAGCCGTGCTTAACCCAGCCGTCCTCCTTGACGTGGTACAGGTTGATGTAACCACCAGAGAATGCGTCCCTGTGCGTAGCTGCCAGAATACTGCGGCGGCCAAGCTCAAGAGCGTCCTCATCCGAGAGATCGTAGTTGTACTCGGCGTCCAGCACACCGTAGGCGAAAGTCTGACCGGAACCGACACAGAACAGATTACCGGCGAGGCGCGTACCGTCGCTGTCGATGTAGTAAAGAGCCGGGCCTTCTTGAGGAGTGACACCTGCACACATAGTACCCTATAACCATAAAAATCAGTCTAGCCCTGGCGCTTCTAGTCTCCATGACTGCTTACCATGCTCAAGCCCATGCCCTTGTATGAGTAGACCAGATTGGCGAGAATCTTCGATGCGGCAGCGACGGAAATGCGGCGCTTGTGCCTAAGCTCGTGCAGACGGCACTGCATACCAAGGTAGGCAAGCCAGTATTGGCAATCCTATTAAAACTAAGTCAGTCCGCGATCCATAGATTGGCAGTATAAGAAAGGCGGCTTACAGCAGCGCCACCGGCCATGGTTCCCAGCAAGCAGTTGTTGATCTCAATCACCTTCTTCACCGTCTGACTGGCGATCCAGTTACCAGCAGTAGCTCTCGAATCGGTAGCAACGATGATGCCACCCTTGAACCTAAATGCTAGAGTCGTGGTACCGTGGGCAAGCTTGATGGGGCAGTTCGGGTTGGAGTAATCGTCGGTCATGGTGCGAAGCCATGATGCGGGCTGATGATTCGTCAGTATCAGAGGGAGCTGCATGGTAAAGCTGCGGATATTGACATACAGCAGCGACAGGAGGCAGAGCGAACTTGAGCGAGAGTGGCGGAGAAACCTCCATGAGCTCTTGCTGCTCCTCATGGCCGTAGCCCTCGTTCTGGTGCGCCGGCTGGCTGTACTGTGCCACTAACGAATCCATGGCAATATGTGCAATCTGACCGAGGCGGACAACAAACGTGAGAGAGGCGGTCGGGATACGGATGCGGAGGTAGATGAGGCAGGTTTGTTGCGGTAGTTTGGAGCTTGGATGGTGGATGGATGAGCTCCGGCTCCAGGCACGCAACGAGGCGCGTCAAGCTGACCGGACCCCAGCCTGCCCAGACTCCGACAGAGCCGCACTCCACCCGCCCAAGCTTATCACCCATCAACCACTCGTCTTTTCTCTTCATCATCACCACCACCATCACTATCCACTTGACAATTGATCGATTGAAATCATGTTTGATTCACAAAGAAATCACGTTGCATTCACAAGTCTTCAGCATAACCACTTACCGCTGCTGCGATGACCAGGTAGCGACCTAATGAGGAAATGCGTCAAGTAACGACCACCTTTCCCCCTCTGCCATCACCGTCCTCCACTACAGAGAATTTCAGTGATGACATAGCTCATGCGACATCGATTCTACTATCCCAATATCATACCGCTCAGGATTCATTCAGATGCAAATGTGATCACTTTGTCCGCACATTTAAGTATAAATCTATGCTGCAACTCCCCATGCGCGGTAACATTCACAAACCAGCCGCAACTTAGAGCGAAGATGGCAATCGTCGCGAGGTCGGTCGAACTAAGGCTGAAAGGCGGTTCAGGGGAGCTTCACCCTGCTAAGCCAAGCTTACGTTGAGTGGCCGACATCTTGCGAATTTCGGCTCTTGGCTTGAGCGAATGCCCTTTGAATTTGAGCCATTCAGTCTCTCTGCTACTACTGCCGTTGCTCAGGACGATCTTTTCGGGGCCTATTGTCTCCAAAAATTCTTCGTGGCCCAGCTTGTGAGTAGCCGAAGGACCTGGGGTATACATGACGTCAAGTGGGCAAGCTCCGCAGGAATATACGGCAGACCAATCGCAATCGTAAGTGATAGCTTTGAAATCAACTTTTGGTGACAGAATACTGTAGTAGTACCTCGCTTGATTGCACCCACATCGACCAGATGGCAGCACAACTGATTACCCAGCCACCTCGCAAAAACCTACAGAGGGGAGAGACAGACGGTATATCCGACCATAAACTTGACACCTGCCCATCAGAATTATCAGGCATTATTACCCCCCATGCTTCGAGACCCTCAAAACCGAAGCAACAATGAGGTCACTCATGACTCTCGCAGCATACCTGGCACCCACGTGTCTGGCGCCCCGCCCTCATGCAGAGACGTTTATTCTTCCTGCACCACTCATCGACGGATCCGCCAGCCCAGCCTCAACTATCTTGACGAACTTAATGGACAGCCCACAGGTCCTGTAGCCAATTACGACTTCCTACGAGTGGCGGTACTTTTACGCGGTTTCAGCCGACCTAACTACCGCAGTGGTCATTCGGCCCCATCTACAACACAACGGGATGGAGGATACGCTGGGAGCCACAAGCTCAGGACCCGCTTTCCTGGAGCTAATCGGTCCATTTCCGTAATATCACCGTCTCGATATGCAGAGTCACGGGCTCTGCAAGACTTCAGTGTCCACTAACGGGGTTCAATGAATAAATCGTGCTGCATGGTTAGGGCTATATAGGGCCGTGACGGATGCTTTAGATTAAACTGAAATTAACATGATCGAGGAACAGGCTGGCGCTGTCTCCCCCCCCCTCTGTGATCTTTTCAATCATACACGTCCTGATCGGGCAACTTCTCATACCACGCCACCCTCTCCGTATCCTCACCAACACTCTGGTGCAGGTTCCACACCTGGCAATCGTCATAAAATTTGAACGTGAACTCGAACGGACCAATGCGGCTGGGCAGCGTAGCCGTCAGAAACTCGCCCGTGACTGTGCCTTGCGGCCCGTCCGTGCTGTTCGTGCCGTTGTTTCCGGCGGTGATGTTGGACAGATGGTACGGCCCGGCGCCTGCGATGCTGTACTTGCCGATCAGCGCCCACTCAGCGTCAGTGCCGGACGAGTAGTCGCTCTGGTCGAGGTAGGTGGGCCGAAGCTCCGGTTTCGTGGTGTCATTGGCGGTGACGAGAAGGGCGCAATAGCCATTGGGCGTGTAGAGTGACATGCCGGAGGGTACAGGGTATGCCCAGTCACCCGGGACTAAGTCTCCTGTTGTAGTGTTCCTGAGGTAAGGCGGTTAGCTTAATAACGGGTTGCTCGAGTGAAAGGGGACAGAAGGGAATTAGACGGCAGGCCACAGCAGGATCAACAGGAAAGAGTGAAGCATACACAAGCGAGGAATTGATGAAACCCCAGGCACCAACGAAGCAATTCAATGCTGTTTTACCAAGAGACATCATGGGAATACCGCCACCAAGAAGTACGGCCGGCGGAGAAGATGATGGGAGAATTGAATTCGTAGGATCTGAAAAAGACTGGCTTCCGGCTTTATAGATCCTTCGGGAACAGATCCTACATCAGATTCCAGCCTCATCGCCGAATGCGCTGAGACCTGGTGCTGCAGGGCGCCCACGCCTAAACATGATTGACCATACACAGTGTTAGAATGAACAAAGATGACTGCAGGGTGCAGAAGGGTGCTACCGCCTTTGGATGGTGCGAAGAGCTTTTGACATTGCGTCTGAAGCTGGTCTCCGGCCAGGAATCGTGAAAGCTAGAGGACTGGGCCTATCACACTGTAGGGATGTGCTCAGCATTTCACCAATTGAGGCCCCTAGCCAGAGGATGCAGCACCTTTCCGTAGAATGCAAGGTGGCTCTAGGGTACGGCTAAGGGTGGAGCTTATATGCATACAAGCGACCAAGGAATGTCCAAATGCGCCGGCGATCTCGACTTCCATCCAAGCATTTATTTTGGGTAGTATCACACGGGGTACTCAAGCTGTTTCATTTCATACAAGATTTGGGTCCATACTAAGACTTAACTCGTTTAATGTAAGAAAATGTAGAGCAAAGGCTGGTAGAGCAAGTAGTAAAATCGAGATTGACATCGTTCTCAACATCGGCATTTTGTGGCTGACGAATAAAGGTAGCTTGGCAATATAGTAATGCGCAACAGCCCCGGTTCCTGAATTTGAATCTGTGGCACTTGCATGTGCTACGTAGCGATTTTCGCTGCAGGTAATTCTCACTTGGGAACCCCGCCCTGGCTTACAGGATCGGGCACATGGTAGAGTGCGGGGACCCGTACCTCCTCACGACCTTCAGCCCACGTCGTTAACATGAGATTTGCACAACTCACCCGGTTGGTGCTTTGGCGTCGTTTGCTGTGTCGTTATTTGCTGAATGAGACTAGATTTTGTGCAAATCCAGGTTGAATGGCTTATATGCGAGCATTGGGGCCTAAGCTGGCCACCAGGCGATGCAGGTCATAAATTTGATTAGTCCCATGCGTAGGCACAGTACATTCTCCCGCAATGCACTGGAAGAGTGCACACTCTTGTAGTTTGCCGTTGCGTCCCTGCCTTTGTGGCTCCAATGCGTTGATTCAGTATGCACTCTGCCATAACCTCTCGTCGTATGTTAGAAGGAGCTGCAGGAGGCTGCGTGACAGGCAAGAGGAAAAAAGCAAGTTTTTCGCGTTGACATTGCTGGTCTCGGATAATGAGGAGTTGCGGCGTTTCTGGCAGTATGAGAATGGGATGCAAAGTGCGAGGGCCGAGAGGTAGGATATGTTCAGCGGCTCAACGCTATGTGTACTGAGGTCTTAGTTACCTTAACTGGTCCTGGGGGTTAGTTTCCGCAACCAAGTCCTGGCCGGAGTCCCAGATGAACTCCCCTGAATATTGGGGAGTTGCGCCACCAGGAATCTATCGACCTGGTGGAGATCTCCACAGCGATACGCTTTCAATGACAATATTCAAGAGCCCAGAAACAGCAAAGGCCGGGACCCCCCATATGTATATCTGCAAGCTCACCCGGACCCAATCAACAATTATCCAAGGAACAGTCAGGAGCGGAGGGCGGAGGAGGGGAGGGTCGGTGATAGTCGCAGCGATGACCACGGGTCTAACAGTGGGCAGAGAAGTAAGCAAGGGACGGCCGATGGCGGGCGGACGACAAGCGAGTGTGGCGGACGTGGTCTGGGTTCATCAGCGGCGGCCTGAACAAGGTAAACGGATACGCGCTGCGGTTGGCGCACATTCATTGTTGCCTCGTCTCGAAGCCTAGGGCCTCTGCATTGCTGACTGCCCTCTAGAAACTGTTCCGCAGTGGCCTAATTGCCAGAGGTAAAGCATCTTTGCCGGGCGATGATCGTGCGGGATACAGACCGATGGAGAATGGCGTGGTGAGGTCCTGGAGGCAAGATTGCGTCGGGAACGCTGAGCCTTACCGGCAAGCACCAGATGCCACGCGTCATAAGCGTACCGGGTGAATTCTTGTTGCCGCCATCAGGATGGCACCAAAACCGAAGCAGAATGAAGCAAGAGTGACAGTCCGACCGTACGTCTTGACAAAGCCGTCCCACGACGTTGGTGCAGGTGCGCGGATGGATGGGGTGGTGCGGGTGAGCGGATGAGAAAACTCTTCCTCGAAGTCCCGCGCAAGGCAGGATCATCAACGAAAAGATCTTTCCATCAATGGAAGCCATCAAAAATTGCGCCGGTGAAGCCCCCGAAGGAGATTCATACCGGGCCACCTCCGCGCTGTGCAATGCAGGGCAGCCCGATAGGCCGACCGTCTTCATGATCACGGCAGCCCCAACAAGGTCTGTAAATTGTTAGCGAGTGCTCTGGGAGGCTGTTAGGGAGGGGGGAGGGGACACGAACAAGTATGGTGAGAAAAAGACGAGGACGGGAGAAGAGCTCTCTAATATAGGTGAGCTAAGTGGACCGTGCGTATAAGCGAGGTACATTCACGTGATCTAGGCAGTAGCAGCCACCCGGCGGCGAAGGCCCGGATGGGGAATGTCGCCGCTGCCTATCTGTCAAGCCGAACCGCTACCGATTGAAGAATGCGACGAAGAGCCCGATGATGACCCGAACACTTTTAATTAGGTGCAAGACGATGGTTACGAAGACATCGTGGACAGCGCTCGCCGTAGTGATATTTGGGGTGTCCTCCTTCTTCACCCAGAAGAGGAGTCTACTGGGGATCAGGATGACCACGTAAGCTTAGGTTCACGTCATGCTTTTGGATCATGATTGCTGCGATATAGATAATCCCGTCCAGCTTTTCATCCAAAAACTTTGCTACCTTGTTCATGCAGAATGTTATCAGTAACGCTCTCACAGGCTACAGTGGACCCTGGAGTAAGAGTCATACAACTTGTCCAACGTGCGCAAAAGATGAGACGGTATCTGAGAAGAACAGGACTAAGGTTTGGGCCAGCCAAGCGAGCCTTAACCGCCATTTGGAGGGGACCTTCTATTTACACAAACTCCGTTGGGAGCGTCGCATGAAATTACAACACCAACAAGATTCATCAATGGGCTGATCGTGCCTCTATTGCAAGAACTCGACGAAATATACCAAGTGGAAAGAGTTGGGAGCGTCACATTAGTTAGCAGCTCAGAATCTTTCCGGTCCCCAATACAAGCGCCTGAAGGTCGAAGATGGGTGGTTTGAAACTGATTGGAAGGGCTACGTGAATAAGGAACTGGAGCGCTCACGGGAGCGTAAGATCAAGCGGAATACAAAGGCTGTCGGCGGCGTTGATTGTGTTGACGGCCTTCCAGAGCTTCTCAATGCTCAGCCGGTGCCAGGTCCGGCTAACATCGTCTGCGGAAAGCCGGTATTCAAGGTACTTTGCTAGGTAAGGTCGGAAAATACCTATGATAGACCCGCATTATTTGATTCAATCCCTCCTCGCGCTCGATCCAGGGCACCGGACTTCGAGACCCCCGTCATTTCGATCATTTGACGAAATTTGCTGATAGGCCGGTCTCCGAGGATAGGGACAACAACACACTCTTTCCATCAGGATCAATGAGCCGGTTCCAGATGTTTAACAGCAGCTATGTTAAAAACTTACAAAGAGTCTAGCTAAAGGTTAAAAGATAGGGGGGTTTGAAAAAAAAAAAGAAAATTTCAAACACTCGAATACAGAGACGGAATGGAAAAAAGATCTTTAATTGAATGCGCCGATCGGGAATCTTCATACTTGTTAGAATTTGCACTCTTCAAAATTCGAACTTTGAAACTTACCGAACCCGAATCTAATGCTGACGAATATTGTAGTTGGAACCACGAGATTGGAAGGCATTAATGCTAACCATTACACCATCGGCGCTCATTGAGAATAATTTGAACAATTAAGTTCTATGTATTGTATCAGCAGTTGTGGTAGTACCAAGCAGCGGGTTGGTCAACGTGAGAGTAGGTACATAAGTTAATGTGCTCCTAGATATGCAGAGTGTTTACGTCTGGATGACTTCTCGCACACACTTGCACTTCCTATTTCAATTATCGAGAGCCCGGCCTTTCTCAAGCTTCTCGTGCGTGACAATGGCATGCATGCAACACACGTTCACTTCAATGCAATCAACTGCGTCTCTCTCGCAGGGACTCAACTAAGTCCATAAGAAATTTGAGGGTTCTCGCGTCCCGTCTCGATAACCGTTCATCTCACTCAGCTGAATGCTGGCAGGACGTGTAGCGATGATACGTCAATAATTTGCGGGGATACTTCTATGTTTTCGCGTGTCTGTCGCAGAAGCAACTACCTACCCACGGCCCGCTTCAAGAAGTTCCCCACCTGCTTCAGCGAAGGGGAAGAGTGCGACACATACGGTGGTTGCGACGCACGGGAAAAATCCTCCTGCACCCGAAATTCTCCGCGGGTGCTTGACCCCGCATGTGTTTCTCCCGTTTTCCAGAATCCGCGTCACGGACCCACGGGTGCTCTGTTACGGGGGGAGAACAATGCTCGCGGAAAGGCCAGACACTCAACGTCAGAAAAAAAAAAAAAAAGGCGCAAAGATGGTGATCGGAGCACCCACAGCTGCGGGTGATGTTGAGAAACATGGACGTTTCTTATTGTTGATAGGCCAAACATCAGGGGCATTATTTTCAACATGAGGATGAGTAGAAGTAGATATGGATTCAGGTTTAAAGGTGATGCATCAACAGACAAGCAGTGCACACACGGAATTGAAGCAGTAATCCAGATGTGAATGTTCAACGACATTAATGACGCTCCCGTCCACACAGCCGCTCCAGCTGCTGCCCATCCGGCCTAGCCGTTGCATAATCTCATCGTATCTTTGGGTTCAGAGTTTGCTCGCGGAAGATCCCATCAATGGCAGGGGTGCAAGCGAAACCCGTGGATAGCGGGTTCCATGATCTGGATAGTGATGTCTACGGCGGAAAAATGATTCGTTCCCATTCAACGCACCAAATATTTCGTGGGAAGACAACCACGGGAATCACCCTCATCCAACAGCCGTTGTTGCAACGCTCACCCCACATCCCGTACTCATACCCTCAAAGCCCAGCAAACCTCCCCACTAAGCTCCATCCAGCAAGCTTAGCCACACGCTGGACGAAACATGCAAGGATGTTGCAACAAACCTTACAATCACGCAGCTGGCACGCTAAACAAGTGCGCGGCATGATCGATGACGCCACGGCGTGCATAAGCGTTGGCGTCCTCAACACGCGACACGTTTGCTCCTAGCGCCAGAAGGACGCTTGCCTGTCAAATACCCTGACTTTGGTTCAGCAAATAATCTCTCCGAGAAAAGTCAGAGTGGGTACGTAGGAGTGATTATTGAAGCCCTTTCCATTCCCATGCGGATCCGAATAGAAAATATGCATATTTGTATGCTCTACATGTATCATTCGCATAACACGTGGTATCCAGCGGTCGGGAAACAGTAAAAATCAATATAAACAAAAAAAAAATCAAATCCATAAAATTGGATAAAAGAGGAGAAGAATAGAAGCGTACAAGGGGAGACGAGGATATTCAAAATCAAATCCGTCAAGAATCCCACAGGATATATCATGGAAAGGAGAAAACATAATAACAGCAGAAACGAAAACGAACTCGCTTGCCCATCCATCTATGTAATAATAGTAACCTGATGCTCCCAAAGAGAGAAAACGAAACCTGCCGTAAATCCTACATTGAGTCCTTTGCCAACGTCTAAGGGAGGAGAGATGTCTACTCGCCCGACCCTTCTATAGGTATCGTTACTGCCAATGAAACAAGAAACACAACAAAATGCTTCATCACCACCCAGGAAAATCTTCATCTACTCTGCATCCTCTTGCTCTTTAAGAACGAATGTGTTCAAACCTCACCCCAAGTAGCAGCTCCGGGCGCGCCAGCAGGCCCGCTTCCAACGCTACCACCGAGGTCCCAATAATTCCTGCTGCTGCCACTTCGCTTGCTCTTGCGTGTGCTCTGACTTGCACAGCTGGAACCGGCATTCCTGTTGCTCAGACGAGAGCGCTGCAGATTGGCCCTGCTGACGGGCATTGGAACGGGGACAGTGATGGTCGTCGTCGCGTTGGGGGCTGGACGTGACGACGTGAGCTCAGAGTTTCCCGGGCCCGAAGAAGTGGGCAGGTTGCGGCTAGTGAGGGGATGGTGTTGGCGGATCAAGGCTGCGCGTTCCTGGCTGCCGGCAGAGCTGTCGGCGTTTTTGGGCTGAAACGGTTCGCCGTTGTCTCTCCGGTTGGGAGAACGCCCGTTGACGGGCGACGTCGGGCGGGAGGAAAAGCGCTCTTTCAGGAAATTAAAAACCATTTTCACGTCCAGATCACGTTCCCAATACTCGCGCTCATGCTGGGCCTGGGTGGCAGCGTCAGCAGGACCGAACGGGGCGGGCTCTGGCTCAGGTTCTTCTTCGATACCCCACAGAGAAGCTTCGCTGTACGATGTAGGTTGAGGGGGAACAGTCGGGGCGAAGTTGATGTTGGAGATAGACTGAGATTGTGCGGACGTAGGAGTGGCGCCAGGGGTAGAGGCCGGAATGCTTTGTCTTCGAGTAGCGGTATTGTTGGTGGAGGGGAGCCCAGCGTAGGTAGGGGTTTCTTGCGTCCGTAGATAAGTAGTGAATGCACCAGGGTGCTCGGAAAGTTGGTTGACGAGAATGCCAAGCTCACGCGAGATGCGCTCAAGCAACCGGTGCTCCCAAGATTCTCCAGGATATGGGTTGTTTCCCGATTCAGCAGCTGCCGCAGCCAGGATGTCCTTTGGGTCCGCCATGGATGTTGAGGGACCGGCGGATGCCTCTGCCGGTAATGCTTCACCAAAGATTACAGAAAGGATATTCTCGTCTATGCCCATCAGATCGCGGATGACACGACGGGTGAAGCGCTGCCAGAACGATTCGCTCTCCGTCGAGTCTTCATTCGAAGCGCCAAGCCGGGTGGCCTCAGTCGCAGATGGTCCAGGTTGAGTGGTGGCCCTGCTGCTTTCCCCGACAACACTACCAGCGGTCGACTTTGCAATGCTTGCTCGACTCATACGCCTGCGTCTCCTGGTCTCCCTCTCTATTTCCTCCAGCAGAGCACGACTCTGCTCGAGCCGCCACCGCTCGATCCGCTCCCGCCTTTCATCATGCTCAAATGCTTCCGTCTCTTCAAGCGAATCTAACCTTCTCTGTACGCTAGACCTCCTCCTTGCAACTTTCGTCTTCCTGGGGCTAGCATTATATCTCTCGAACTGCCATAATTGTTCCTGCACCGCGGCACTGTTCACCGGGAACGTGCCGAGACCGTCATGGGTCGGAAAGACGGTCTGACTGCTTTCTCCGATTTGTTGCGCGTTTAGTGAGGGCTCATGGAACGCATGGAGGCCATCGTCTAGGCTGTCTAGCGTCTCAGCATCGCCCTCATCTTCGGGGTCTGTGCGCTGGCAGGTAAGATCGTCATCGTCGTCGCGCTCTTCGTCACCTTCGGATCTTGCTGCGGTCTCAAGGGAGCCGAAGTCGCTCAGCTGCGAAATGCCGGCCGTGCGGGGCGTCCGCTCGGTCGAGGTCGTATGTGTGCGACCATCCACGGAAGGCGAGAAGAGGACCCATTCCTCCGACTCTACGATAGAGTGCTTGCGTTGCGGCGATACGGGCGCGGGCTCTGCGGGCTGCTGCTGGGCAGGCTGCGAGAAGGAGAGAGGGCGAGTTGGCCGCGGCCTCTGCGGCTGCTGGAAGGCCATGAAGCGGTGCACACGGTGAGGTAGGGCTCGGGCGAAGGGAACAGAAGTCGAAAGGCTGGTAAAGCAAAGAGAATGGTGACTGCGTGGGGAGGAGGAGGAGGAGGCGCACTAGGTCGGGAGAGGGATAAAGAGGACGGAGCGGAGGGAGGTTGAGGTTGCGTGATAGTCGTATAGGTTGCGGGACCGGAGCGGACTGGGGTATGGTATGGATGAGCAAGAGGATGAGTAAGGCTGGGGCGCCTGCTCAGTTCCGGCCCCAATGCGGACAGGAGGGCGGCTGCGGTGTAGAGCAGGCAAACAGGGCTTGGGCTGGAAGGCAGACGGTCGCGAGAGGGTCGTGAGAGGGCGTATCCGGTGACCTTGTAGCTTGCCTGCTACGCAACTCGGCGCTAGTGACGCTAGGGCGGCGGGATGAAGCGTCGATCCGGGCGGGACAAAGAGGGCGCGCGTCGCAGCGCACGGCGGTCGCAGAGGACGAGCTTGGGCTGGCCTGGGTCGCGGAGGTGCGCAGAGCAGCGAGACGGTATATCTGGCTTTGGGAGCGTTGGGGAAGGATGCAGGCGGCTGAAATGGGCGTCCGGGCGTGTGATATGCACCTTGGCTCGACGTGTCTCTGGCCTCCCTAGCATTGCGCCGCGATATGGATAATGATGACGATAAGGCCGAGCTGCGCCCTGCGCCCAACCCGGCCTGCGGCCTGCGGCCCTCTGCGCGCAATCCCACTCGGCGGCCCGATACTTCCCTCGCATGCACGCCAAACGTCGCTCCGACCTCGCCGCTGCGCAGCGATGACTCTCTCGCAAGAGGTACGTACCTTTGCGCGAGCGTTTCGTCCCAAGCCCGCCCGCGTGTCGCCTGCCGCTCCCATCCCAGCAACACCAGCCCAGCCCGCCCTTCCCAAGAGCCAGCGCGTCTCGCCGCACCAGCACCAGCTCCAGCACCAGCTCCAGCTCCAGCACCGCATCCCTCCTCCGCCCTATCTGTCTACCCCGCATTCCTTCCGTATCCCCTCCAATGCGCCCCCAGTCGTCCCAGGGGCTTGCTGTCGTTTTGGCTCCAGCACCACGACTACACCCCACCACGTCTCCCTTACATTGCGCAACGCGAAACTGCCCCACTGCCGCGTCCCACGAAAATGACACGGGTGGTCGTGTGAGCGAACAAATCTCTCACGACCACATAGCACCCAGTCGAGCGAGACGAGGGCACGCGCGCCCGCGGCCTGAACTCCGGCCACCGCCCTCGACTCGTGCTAATAGGGCTGATGAGTTCAGGACTGGCAGGGTCGCTCAGGGCCTGCGCAGGGGCTGGCCTGCCAGCTCACTGTCTGAGGCAGACTTGCTGCCGCCCGTCCGCCGCCCGTCGTCGAACCCTCGCGCAACCGCTGCGTGCCTTTGCTCCATTAATGATCCAGGGCGAGCGTGGCGGGCGGCGAGGAGCAACAGGAGCCAAGTCTGCATATCCCCGAAAACGGACAGGCCGCCTTACCGCCATAGATGCTCATCGATGCCCGCCGGCGGCCAGCGAAACCGGTGGAGCTCGGTGGCCTTGTGTTGATTGTGTTATGTGGCTGGCCAGAAAGCGGCGCCGAAGTAGCAGCTTACAGCAAGTCCGTCTTGAAAATGCCGTGTCATCGCGCTTCCGTTGGCCTTCTTTGCCTCCTCCGCTCTGTCAATTACCTAAGTCGGCGCTATATCGCGCTGCCTCAGACTCCCGTTCCTCCCGTTCCCTCCCTTCGAAGGTTTCTCGGGGGCAGGCCGGGCTTAGTGCTCGCTCACGCAATCGCTTCCGCCATCCTTGGTCGATGCGATGCAATGCAAGCTGCGCTGCAGTGACTCATGCCCGCGCAGCAAATGACGGGTGTTCGCGCCTTCGAGAAAAGCTGCTTGCCGACCATGCTGCTGCCCGCTTATTCTAGAATCCAGGACGTTGGAAATCAGAAATACAAGCTTCTCCATCCCTCCCCACGTGCTGATGTATCTGGCTCCCCCCTTCCGGATTGTCCCTCAACCCCGAGGGATGCTATCTTTGGAGGGAAAGAGGACTTGCGCATGGGTATCAGATACCCGATCTCGCTCCCTTTGCTCGGGAGTTGACGGGATCGGTAAGTGGCTGCCCTTGGCACACGACATAAATGGTATCCGACGCACGTGGTGGGTAAAAGTCCATCTCCCGTCGGATAATGCCCGTTTGACCTCAATCCGCATGCTTTGATATAATACGACCTTTGCGGCTCTTGCGCCTGCAAAACCTCTGCCCGCGTGGCGGACTGGCAACACGGAGTCGAGATGAGATTAAAGGGCAAAGAGCGCAGGGAAACTGACTAAGGTTTGCCGCCCCTCGCACATCTCCCCGAGTAACATACCTTTCGCCTCACAAACAAGCTCGCAGGAAGGCTACGTCAGCCAAGGCAAACATGGAGGGTGTCTCGTGAGATGTGCCTGATCATCTTGCGTTCAAAATAAAAAGCAAAATGGTTGAGGCCTGATGTATAGCACGCTTTGCTTTTCCTGCCCCTGCTCGAGGTTTTTCGGATACAATATACGTACCAGACTTGCCTTCAAGGAGGCTTTGCACACTCCTTCCGTGTCTGATGTCGACTACGACTTGATAATGGAAGATCCTAACCACCGATCTCGGATAAGACGTCAGTTGTGCTCGGTTCTACTTCCCCCAATGTCTCTACTCTGGTACGCTAATCGAATCCTCACCGGCTCACCTCGAAGCTTAATCGTGCCGTCTGCTATTCGAACCATCAGTCAGAGATCGCACAATATGGATTTTATCACTTTGCATAGAATGGTAACGGAGGATCTTGTTAAAGAACACGACGAAGCCATGTGAGCGGCGCTTATTGTGCCGCAGGTTACTCTCTAGTTGGATCCTTCAGGTAGGTGACCACGGGAAGGGCTCAAATTGAAGTAATTATCCAACCATCCGTTCATTTGGAGATCTAGCAGAATTTTTCTTTTTTTACAATTGTGCCTAGTCAAGGGTTGTGGTTAAGATAGACCAACTCAAGCCTTGATAGTAAGACTTGTATGGCCCTTGGTTGTGGAGCATTCCGTCACTGATCCGTCACTCTGATATGTCCTCAGACTTAATGTCTCGATTTGGAGCATAGACCGCTCCAACTACATGCTCGGTACGCCGATCCTACCCAATGGAAGAGGCACAGTTCACAAGAACAAGCTTTTATGTTTTGTGACTGCCTTCCCAACAAGGAAAATCAATCAATCAATCAATACGCCATTTCCCAAACTCCATCTTGAAAATATGCGAAGGAGCGTCTGTGGTATCTGCAAGAAAAAAAAAAAAAGAAAAAGCTCGTATCTCGTATCCCTAATCATCTCACCTTCCTCCAAATCATACGTGACGTCTTACTCTCCTCCTACACCCAGCTCTTCGATTCGGATTTCTACCCAATGGTATTTATTCCAAGTTCAACCGTGCAACATCCTCCGGACTCATCTCCTCACCTTCTCCGCTTCCAGCCCACCTCTTAGCCCTCTTGCCTCCAATAAAGTTTTTGATAATGCATTCTCCATTGCCCTGACACACCTTCTTGCGGCCCAAATTCTTGAACCTCGGCCCGAGAGGACCATTGACGTAGTGATACTGACCAGCAAAGCGATACTGGCGCGGATCAGAAAGAGGATAGAACTTGTCTCCCCAGTGACCCTGGAAGTAAAACCATTCAATGGGTGCATAAGGCGTGATGGTTGACGACCTCAACTTGTCGCCTTGGTAATCATAGGTATAGCTGTGAACGTTGAGCGCGGGATCCCATAACGGGCCGCGGTCAGTGATGTCGTGAAGGAGGCCCCAAGGGAGAATGTAAGAATGTGTTCCTGGCGTGGCATACTGTGCATGAGTACCGGTTGCCACGTACCCGACGGGCTGGTCAAGATCAGTTTGAGTTGTCTAACGATGTTACGTAGATAGCCAGACGCGAATGTACTTACTCTCTTCCCTATCTTCTCAACTGCCTCCCAGGCGTAGGCCTCACCGAAGCTGTGTTCACTGAAGAACACAGCTTTCGGCTTTCCATGGTGGAAGCGCACAACGGTATGTTCCCAATCACCTACGTGGTTGCCGAACCGCACGTTCAGGACAACATTGCCGAGATTGTAACTATAGAAAAAGAACCAGAAGGCGTCTACAACACCATGGCCCTTATCTATGACAACCAGCACAGCAGGTGCATCACTGCGTCCTCCAGGGCTGCCATGTTTTTTTCCCGCGGTCCAGTCCAGTGTGCGGCGTGTCATACGAGGTTCACGATCTACTGGCGGCTCATATCCGTCCTCATAGACCAATTCTTCGCCCTCAACGGTATCTGTGGGAGTTGCTTGGTTGGGAGCTGTAGGATTCGGGCGCTCACCACCCTTATCCTTGGTGTCACCAATGCCGGCTTCATACCACGGTCTATCGTGCTCATCAGGAAGATCGCCGTCCACACGTCCGTCCCAATCTGGATAACGCGCCCAATCATCATCGTCGTCGTATTCCCCGTCTGGCTTTGTCGGCACATTAGATTCGCCGCCTAACCATGCTGGGCGTTCCTCCACGTTATCGTCGCTCTGGAGGTAGACAAAACGACCGAAGTCATTGAGCTCGTCAAGATTTGTGAGATTGGGATGGTCTGACTTGGCCTGGAGTGGTGTATAATTGAGATGGGGAGTGGTGTGGATGAGGTGGTCTGCGATATCACATGGCCAAAACTGTTCACCGGAAAAGAGGTGCATAAGCGGGGCGTGGTCCAGCACGTATTTGGGTATCTCGCGAAGAGCGCGCTCATCTTCCGACCAGTCTTCGGGCCTCGACTTGCCGCTCGTCCAAAAATCGCTTAAATCAAAGACATGGTCGTGGTTGGTGAGGGCTTCTTGAGCGCCGCCGCTTGCCTTTGTGTGGGATTTGTTTACCCATTTGGATCGGTTCAAATGTGTGATGCCGCAGAAACCAAACCACTGGCAGGTCTTCCTTTCCATCCATGATCGAGAACTCGCGATCCACTCTCCCTCTTCCAGTCCCTCGGAGCCACCTTGGTGGTGAGTATGCTGATAGACTTGAGAGACAGTGAATAAGCTGAGGAAGGTTGATGCAAGAGCAACCCCAAGGCGTTTGCCTCTCCTCATTTGCGCCTCGGTGGTATTTGTAAGCTCTTTGGTATTTGGAACTGAAAGTTCGTGCTGTGCGGGAGCTTCTGGAGGAGAGTTGATGTTTGCTTGCAGACGAGGGTGGCAATCCTGTTGCGGAACGTCTACCAGAGGCGTGGGGATGTCGACGAAAGACGCGGTAGGGCTAGCTACCGACTCGGGTCTGAACGAATGGAGGAGGGCGGAAGAGTGAGAAAAGAGAGGAGCGGGCGGCACGGTATGCGGCACCGGGGGAAGAAGTACGAGCGGTGCCTGACCGCCATGATTTGATAGCACGGGCACTAAGAGAGAGAGCACGCGGAGGTTAGCCGATTCTGGACGATTGTGTAAGTGATCATGGGCCTGTTTACTGGTGTGAGGTAAGAGGATCCGGCCGAGTTGGGCTTGGCGTGAGAATTCTCGGTCGTCCGAGTATGCCGGACGACGATTAGAAGCTCGGAGAGTGGATCAAGCAAATTCCGAAAAGTCCAGAGGTGGTAGTGATGGAAGGCTTCGGATGATCGGCAGCAAGCATGGCCCGCACGCTGCAGCGTGAATGGACGGCGGGGCGCGTGAGGTGTGAGCGGATCGCGTGCCGACGGACTTAAGCCTGGCAGGCAGCAAGGGCGCGAGTGGCTAGAGCACAGGGCAGAGATGACAAACGGCGAGGCGGAATGGACACCGGACGGGAGGCAAAGAGTGGTATGGATGGTGGCCGCTGTGATGACGCATCAGACAGCGCAACGCTGGCGCTTTCTCGGACACCGCGGGCTGGACTCAGTTGCTGCTTATCGTCGGCGAGACCAGCTGCGGGTGGACGGTCAATGCTGTGATGCGGGGCGATTGGGCGCGGGCCGGGTCTGACGGAAGGATGATGGGAAGCCGCGAGCATCCGCGATGCTTTGGGGGCCTGGGACAGAAAAGAGAGCGCTGGTCGTGCGAGGGGCGCGACGACGGCCAGCGCAGCTCCTCACACATGGATGGCGGAAGAGACGGCGGCCGCGGATCAGCCCTACACTAGAGGGCGACTGGCGCTCAGCGCTACGTCACGGGGGCTTGCGGCTCTGGCCCGCGCACCTTCGCGGCCGTCCGCCCCGCTTAGCGACAGATCGGCGCCGCTTGGTCGTAGCTTGTCGCGACTTGCGACACCCCAAGATTCTCCTCTGTCTGGCCCTGCGCCGGAGCTCCCGCACCTCAGCGCCTCTCTATACCGTCGTCTGCAGCTGCGCGACGCGACAGCAGCACTACGCCGCTCGACTCCCGCGCGAAACGGTACTCGCAATCCCGGAATCTCGCCGCATCTGCCCAGCGAGATCCGCTGCTGTAAAATTTCCGACAGAGCTGCCGCTCGCTCGCTCATCGCACTGCACCACCGTGACCGTCACGCACTATGAGTGATAGCGGCAAGCTTGACTTTTCCACCTTTTACGCTTCTGCCCACGACCCGGTCATACCTTGATTTTGCAGCTGCCTGGCCGAATCCGCTTCTTTCACAATTAGCCTCCGCCATGACTACCACACAGAATGGCGCAGAAGCCAACGAATGGGAATACGAGTACAGCGAAACAGAGACACAGGTATAGCGTGGGAGCTGGGGACCGCATTTGGAAAGAAGGCTGAATGATCCACCAGGATTTCTTCGTCACCCTCGACCTCACATCGCGGATAACGCCCCTGTCGTCCAAGAAAGGCTTCGTGCGCCTCGAACACGACATTTTTGCCGAAGACGACGAAGCAGACAAGGACAAAGAGAAGGACGACGAGCAGCTCTCACAGCACGATGACACCCCAGATCCGGCAGAAGAGAATGGAACATCACACAAGGAGCAAACACCCGAGCCCGAAGAACAGGACCGCATCCAAATTGTGGGGCTCCACGACGATAACCCCATCGTCTCGTACCAGGGCCAAATATACAGTTGCCATTGGGCATCGACAATTGGCACGGACCTCTTCTTTGCGAGGCCACCTCCGCCGGAAGACCGGGACGCCCGGATCGCCGAACCCTTGCGCAAACTTGGTGGTTCTTTCGAGCTCGTCGGAGCAAGCTCTGCGCGCCTGGTTGCTCAACAGGCGAAATTAAAGCCGAAATCGAGTCAAAGCAGGCTGCAGCAAGCTCAGCCCGGCCCCAGCCATGCCTTCGCGCCCATCCAGAACCCGGAGAATATGGAGGTTGTAAAGTTCCCTGTTCCAGAGCATGCAACACGTGCCCAGAAGCGGCAAGCAAGCTTCTTGGAGAGGCTGAGCGCTGTAAAAGCCCGACTTGGCGAGAAGGACAAGGTGAAGCCGACGGCTTACACGAGTCGGGGAAGCAACTTGCGAGCTGGAGAGGACGACGGTACTCAAGGCCAACGGACTTTCGTGACGTCTCCCAGCCCCGAGCGAGTTGGTGACTATACTTTCATCACCGAAGATGGAAGCGATCCGCCCAGCCCGCGAAGTCCCAGACAAGGCCCAAAGGGGGGCTCAATCAAGAATCCGTCGCCAAACAAACGAGCTCGCCGGGTGACAAATAGACGAGGCACAACGGTTCGAAGGAGGGCAAGGCGCGCACAACCGTATGACAGCCCGTTGAGGAATGAGCTGTCAGGCGCTGAGCCAACTACGGAAAGTGCTACACCAGTTACATGGGACGAGCTCGGCCAGGCAGACGCAAACTGAACCTCATCCCTATACCCCTTCAGCGAGAAACACATGCGTTTTGGCGGCCTTACTCCTCCGTATCCGGTAAGAGGGATAGCATTATCTGGCTCGTCGCTTCAGCTTCCTAAAACTGATGATTTTTGAAGCAAGAAGCCTTCACCTGAACTTCACCTCAACCGCTGCCTTCACCTGGAGCCATGCCTGAGCCTTCCTGCATCAGGGCCTTCCTCATCGTCGTTGGCGCTCTGCTCTGTCTCCGCAACATCGACGACCATCCTCGCTCGGACCATTCCGATTCCGCTTCCAGTTACTCAGATGACGATTACCACCATCACCGCAGACATTCACATCACACGGACTACATCCCGTATGCTCCCAGGGTCATCTCCCGGCACATCGCTTAACGAGCGACATTCCACGTCGACTCCTCTGGGAGTGCGTAGTGGAACAGAAAGGTGGTTACTATGCGGCTAAGGCGAATTTGACATCGTTCCAGATGGCGCATGGAGTATGGGCAAATTGGTCATGTACTACTTTTATCAAGCATACTGCTTGATCGAGGAGGCTTTGTCTGAGCAGACAACGAATGCTGCGACTTAGCGCCCTTACAGGGATCGCAGAGAGAGACAGTCAACGCTACCGCCATGGCAGAGAACGAATTTTGGTCCTTGGTATTACCCGACAGCTGATAATAATGCTCCAAGTGCATGTGGCTGACTATGTGTGCATTTGCTGGTCATTGTGTGTCGTCCGGATACTCTTGCCAGCCTAAATAGCCTCGCTGCTTAGTGTCAGCGTGGTGCATTCCTCCCGTGTCCCAGACAAAGCCCTATAAGATACAGAAGTTGACGTCGTCTGGCATTCTTCGGCTCAACTTTTCCATGCGAATATGCGAACGGTCATAGTAATGTTCACAGTCATGACGGATTCTCCTCAGCCATCTGATTTTCTACTCCCAGCCACAGCCGGAGTTCAAGCCTGCCCGTCAGCCCATCTAATAGGCACAGCCGTATTCCAAGCTGGCGCTGCCCACGAATACTGGTATATGCTTCTCACGAGGGATAGCGCCTGCCAACAACGTTCTCCAAGAGTTCTCGGAGGCTGCTGCCATTACCTGATTAGGCAAAGCCTGACAACATGACCGGCAACGTATACGGGCCTCAGAGAATGAGAGAGGCAGTTCATAGGCGCATTCCCAAACTGAGTAGTGAGTCCGATGTCAGCTGACGCATCTTACGCCACCGATGTACGTCTTCGACACCAGCCCACCAGCGTACTTCTTCTTCCTTCTTTCCTAGCGTCTTTTCACGTATCACGCATCCAGGAGACTAGAGAATGATATAGAGAATCGTAAAACATTATATTCAGTAGTCTTCTCCCTTCTCTCCTCTCCTCTCCCACCTCTCCTCTCTCTCATGTTGAAGCTCGACTAACCAAGCTTAACAAGCTCAAAAATACACATCTGTAAAATTAAAGACAGATAAAGATAAACGAAGGCTCCTCGCAAGGAGCACAGAGAGAGAGAGAGAGAGAGAGAGAGAGAGAGGCATGAGGTCCGGAGAATGAGGATCGAGGGGCGAAGAGAATCCACCGAAACGTATCCACATGCCCAGAAACAATCATTGAACATTCACACGGAATTTCAAAGCAACACCCATTCGACCGCATTCCCCAGACCGCTGCTCACAGCACCCCCACGACCCACGCCGCGGCGGCTGCCGCCACGGCCGCACCAGCGCCTGCACCCGACCCTATTCTGCCCGCACCGCCTGTCGCCGACGCCGACGCCGACGCAGACGCCGCCGCCGCCGAACCCGTCGCGCTCGCCACCGAGCTCGTCACGGTTATGATCGTCTCATGCGTCTCCACGGTCCCGCTCGCCGAGACCGTGGTCGCGGGGACGACCCTATCGGGCCTGGTGGTGCTGCCCACGACCGTGGTGCCGGGGATGGTGGATGCGGGGATGGTGGTCGGGCCGACGAGCGTCTCGCGCACGGTGGTGGTGACGACGACGACGGTGCCCAGCGCAGTGAGGGGGATGGCGCTGCCGACGCCGCTTGCGGTGTACTGCGGGGGAATACTGAGGGTCGCGGTGTTGGGGCGGGCGGCGGCGTCGGCGGCGTAGAGGTTTCCGGAGGCGGAGCCGTTGGTGTAAGCGCCGGAGAGCAGGTCGGCGGAGGCGCCGTCCGGGGACGAGAAGGCACCGGTATGGATGGTGCCCGAGGAGCCGTCCGGGAAGAGGAAGTTGGTGGTGAACTTGTCGTAGCAGAAGGGGACGGAGAAGGTCGAGAGGGTGAGGCAGGAGGTGCCGGTCGCGCAGCAGAAGGACGGGGTGTTGCTGCGTGCGTGGGGAGAGGAGGTGCGCTTGGTCTTAAAGTTGATGCCCTTTACCGAGTCGAGCAGAGACAGGTATAGACCGGATAGATCGGGGCCGAGCGCGGGGAGCTTCTCGGCGGAGGCGCCTGGCGGGTTGCAGACTTGCAGGTTGGTGCCGCACGAATCGTCCGTGCGGGCGATGAGGATGTTCTCGAGAGGAGTGCCCAGGACGAGTTGGGCCAGAGATGCGCCAGCAATCAGGAGAACGGACTTCATGATGAATGGAGGTCTGGGCAAAATAACGAATGACTGGTGAGGACGAAGCGCTCAAGTGTTTCCCAAGGCTCGAAACAGGCCGAAAGGCAAAAGGAAAAACGTCAGAATGGATGGGTCTCTTCCGGTTTGTAGCACCTCAAGGCGATTGTCTCAACGCCAGCGAAAACAGAGGTCAGGAAACGACGAATCGGGAGGGGGCTGACAGCCAGGATGCAGGTAAGACGTGCAGAAACGAGCGACGGTATGCAGGGACTGTGACACAGGAAAGCTTGAAGACAACGGGCGATCTTCAAACGTGTAGGAGCAAGTGTAGAGACACAGACAGAGCGGGCCGGGGAAGAAGAGAAAAACCAGAATGACAGCGGACCAGAAAACCGACAGTTGGGCGCGCAGGATGAAACGCAGCGGCACACAACCATGCAACCATGCAGGCAGGGCAGCCAAGCGGCCGATTCCAGAAGTTGGTCATGAGCCGTGCCTGCCAATACGCTCACGCCCTCAGCGGAGCAGCAGCCAGTCAGCAGCGCGCGACAGCGCGGGAGAGCGGCAGGCGCATTGAAGGAAACCCTGTCTGCGGCGCATGACACGACCTGGGGCGCGGCGCAGCAGCAGCAAAATTGTGGAGGGGGTGGATGATGGCGAGGTCCGGGAAGGATGTCCGGCTGGCGGCCCAGAAAGCAGCAGCTGTGAGTGGTCGACGTGCGCCAGGCACATCTCTGATGGCTGGCGCCGGGCGAGATTAAGCGAAGCCAAAGAGGCCAAGAATAGGCTGGTTGGGGGGGCTGTCGCCCTGACTAAGGCCCTGCTCGGCGCCTGTGCGAACCTTCGACTGCTGGGGGCGTGGTCCGAGCCATCGGCCTGGTGCTGGAAAGCAACCCAGCGGTCATGATGTCGACTTTAAGTTGTTGCAGAAGCTCAACTCATTTGGAGAGCGCGGCGGGCCTGCAACGGCCCTTCGCTGTTTCGGATCTGCCCAACTGCCGGGTCCAAGGCGACCCTCCCTTGCCCAACCAAGCGGCGCGCGCTTGCGTTTCGCATGCCCGCGCCTGAGCTTGGCCTCTGCGTTAGGTCGATCACTCCATCCTCCTCCTTGCTCTGCCGTCGAGCCCCATTGCATCGGGTGAGCCCCAGCTGCAAAAGAGACGGGGTGCCATTGCTCGCGTTCTTGACTATTGGCATGTCTCAGATATTGCCGCTTTTGTCCCGTTTCCGCGGGGCGACGTACTGCGCGCTGCTGACATGCAGTTACTCGAACAGTAAAAAGTTCGGAGTTGACCACGCTGTCACACCAACCACGAGCGAGTACCACCACGTTCAGCCCCGTACGCCCACGCTGCACATTGCACATGGAAGATCTCAATCTCCAATTTGCCACTTTCGCGAAGGATGCATGGCCGCTATTGGCTAGAACTAGAACTAGAACGAGCCATCCGTCATCCAGAAGCCATCGCTGTGGCTTGAGGGCTCGTTGTTTTCGAGATGACCCCAAAAGCACATCCATTTTCTCCATTGTCGCCACCGGAACTCCACAAACGCAAGCATAGGCAGTCCGCTTTTTGAATTGGGCATTTTCCACCAAATGGCACAAGCAACAAGCAAGAGCAGAAAGGAGAAGATGCAATCCTGTACAGGGCGCCGACCGAATCTCACAACAATCAGACATGCATGCCCCGTGGAGCAATGATGCAGTCGGTATCAGCGGGGTCTCGATAGCGACCTTCGGCACTTGAAGATCCAGACTATTGTTTGAACTCAGGCTGGTCCAAGAAGATCACCCTTCTGCTGTCATCATGCAGATTCAGGCATGATATGTTGATGAAAATGATACCGAAAAAGGAGCAACTGCAAAACAACCACACGGCTGATGCAGTGACAGTCCTCGAAGCAAAATCAGACGGGAGTCGCCTGTCATCTGCCGGGCGACATTTAAGAACTGTACAAAACGTTTCATACGTACCGTTTGCCGACCTACGGCTGTCCGGCCCCATTGTTCTGGTTGCTGAGATTTCTAAGGAGTTCTTGAATCGCCGCAGCGCTGTTAGCTCCGGTTTGCTGGTTTTGGGCCTGCGTCTCGCTCTGGCCGTGGCCATTGTTTGCGCCCGCTTGTGCTGCTGCCATAGCCTGGACCATACGCCACGCATCAGCAGCCTGCTGAGGCGTCCACTGAGGCGTGAAAGCTGGTTGCTGAGGAGCCTGGTATGGCATCTGGCCACCATATGGATGCTGCTGCTGTTGTCCTTGGAAGAATGCAGGATTCACGAAGCTACCAGCGGGGACATTTGAGGGCGGTGCGGTAGGCTGGTTTGCTCCAAACGTGAAGGGTGAGCTGGTGCTCTGTGGCCACGCATATGCTTGCGGGCTATTGAACTGGAAGGGGGAAGAAATCTGCTGCGGATACGATGCGTTGATCTGTGGCGGAGGAGGAACAAAAGAGAATGGTTGCTGCGATTGTGTTTGCGTCTGAGGTGGGGCCTGCTGGCTTTGTTGGAAACCTGCCGAATGCTGCCCGGCATCACCTCCGCGGCCACCTCCGCCCCCTCCACGTCCTCCCCGCTTTCCACGCCCTCCACGGTGAGGCTTGTAAGAACCGGGCTGCTGCTCCATCGGGGCGCCACCCTGACCCATCATCTGGCGATGCAAATCGTCTGGCCGCTTCATGGGCGTGTACATGTCTGTACCATCGTCGTCGTAGCTCAAGGCACCAGTATATGCCTGTTGCTGATTTGACTTGCCACCACCACGAGCGCCGTTCTTCTCTTCATGTGCGGCCCGCTTTTTCTGCTTCATCTGGCGTTTGTACTCCGCTTCCGCCTCGTCGTCAGAAAATTCAATCTCATTCTCGCCCACCTCCTCGTCGAACTGATTCGAGGCATCAGTGCCCTTCAGGTTTCTCAGAGGTTGAGTAAAGACGTAGGTAGAATGGTCGTTGACATAGTAGACTGTCGTTCCTTTGGAGAGCCCGGCTTCCCTGATCTCCTCGCCGTTGTTGAAAGCCACGGTGTAGAGAGGTTCTTGAACTCTGCCCAGTGTATCGGCGACGGCACCTATAACAGTGCGGTCGACTCCGCAGAGGACTGAGCCGCTCTCAAGGACTTGGTACTCGCCCGAAGTGTTTGCCTTGATGAGAATCATGTTATCCACGATGCTCTCCACGTTCCCCAACTCGGTGATCGTCATGTCCGGAGTTACAGTGACATCGGGCTTCTCGATCTTTTCCTCGACCAGTTCGTTCGCGGTGCGCAGCTGAGCCCCAGTGCCTTTGCCACCGTCTTCGTCGCCGTACTCTTCCTGCATCAGGATACGCGCTTGCTCCGCAGGATCCAGCAGAGGATACTCATCATCATCGCTTTCTTCCTCAGAAGATGTGTCGCTGGAGGTATCGGACTCGTCAGACGCTTCTGCTGCATCTGAGGAGTCAAACTGCCATTCAGCATTCGGATTTCTCTTGTTGGCTTCGGCAGCTTCTAAGAACTCTGCATCTAGCTTTGGCTTCCGCTCCAGCATGTCGCCGCCGCCGTTCGTCACGGGAGCCTCTCCGTTTTCGCCGGCTGCATTTGCCAAAGGAGCGGAATCTTCACCCACTGTAGCGTCCTCGCCTTGTTTCTTTCCTTTTATTTCCATGTCATCCTGGGCTTCCATCCTCACTGGCTTGTTCCTGGCATTCTCTGTCTCGGAATCGTTGGGTTCGACAATTAACGGTTCTTGCCTGGCAGTCTCGGCAGTCTGCAGGGTACTCTCCTCGAGTTGCTGACCAAGACTGTGCACATTTGAGGTATGATCGGTGGCTTTGGAAGCAGTGGATTCGTCCAGCGCATGTTCGGCCTTGGTCGCAGGTGCTAGGTCGGAAGTCGGAGGGGTTTGCGCGAGGTTCTCTTTTGTGTCTTGTTCAACAGAAGAAACAGGTTGAAGCTGGTTAGAGCTGAGCAGGCCGAGGCCCGGAATGCCACCTTGGTAAGACATGTTCGTGACGAAGAACGGTTGCGAAAGCAGGTGGAGGCGGCGGGCTCGAAGAAGACGAGCAGCGTCTGCGCCTGGGAAATTTTGCGCGCGGGCTCGCGGATGATCTGAGCGCGCGATTGCCCTATGACGCCGGCTGTGGCCTGCGCGCCCGCATTTGTTGGGTGATGCCACGCTTGTGCCTTCAATTGCGACAACACCATCATCATGCCCCCGAAGGCTGCGCTAAAAGCCAAAAAGTACGCGCCGTCCTTTCCCAATTGACCAGCTCCAACCTCCCACTGACCATTGCTAGGCCAGCCCCCGAGTTTAATCCTGTGGTTGCCTTCTACCTTTTCTGCGGTACCCACATCCTCTCCGCCCTGTACGCTCCTATCCAAGACTGCGACGAGGTCTTCAACTTCTTCGAGCCCACCCACTACCTGGACCACAAATATGGCCTTCAAACTTGGGAGTATTCGCCTGAGTATGCTATTAGGAGCTGGACCTACGCTGGCATCCACGCCGCGATAGCGTCAGTGGCTAGGCTTCTGCCACGCAGCTCTAAAATCACCCAATTCTACTTCTTGCGTCTTGTACTCGGCTTCTTCTGTGCTTGCTGTGAGACACGACTCTTCTCCACCATTGCGAGGACCCTGAACCCGAGAATCGCTATATTCTTCCTCGTTGCCATGGTTTTCAGCCCGGGCATGTTCTACGCGTCAACCTCATATCTCCCTTCGAGTTTTGCCATGTACACAAATATGCTAGGCGTCTCGGCCTTCATGGACTGGAAGGGCGGGCTGAGAACAGCCACAGGCATCTTTTGGTTCGCTGTGGGAGGCATCCTCGGCTGGCCGTTTGCATCTGTCCTGGTTCTGCCATTCATTGCAGAGGAGCTGTTCCTCGCTGTGCAGACAGGATCCCTCTACGATACCGCCAGGAGATTCCTCGACGGGTCTGTGAGGTCGATCTGTGTTCTAGTCAGTATTTGCTGTCACGCAGGAGCTTACTTTCGGCTAATGTACAGGCAGGTCCTCTCAGAGTCAATTAACTCTTTTTTCTACAGGAAGCTAGTATGTGTGCCGCTGAACATCGTTCTCTACAATGTTTTCAGTGGTCCTGGGAAGGGTCCCGATATCTATGGAACTGAGCCTTGGCACTTTTATGTCCGGAACCTTGTCCTCAACTTCAACGTCTGGTTTATTCTCGCTGTTGCCGCGATGCCACTGCAAGTATTGAACCAGCTGTTCCGGAAGCAGTCGGCAACAAGACAGAGCATATTGAGGGGCATCGTCTTCGTTTCGCCATTTTATCTCTGGCTTGCCATCTTCACTCTTCAACCACACAAGGAAGAACGCTTCATGTACCCAGTCTACCCCTTCCTGGCGTTGAACTCTGCTATATCGCTGCACATTCTCCTCGCATATTTTGGATCCTCTGATCCACGCGAGCTAGTCGGCAAGATTCCAGCCAAGTTGAAACTTGGCGTCGTTGTTCTCGTTGTTATGGGCGCGATCGATGTTGGAGTATGGCGCGCGCTCGGTGTGACGACAGCATACTCTGCGCCACTCAGGGTGTACGAGCCTTTACACCAGCCTGGCGTATCAAAGCCAGGCGACACTGTTTGCCTGGGAAAAGAGTGGTACCGATTTCCCTCCTCGTATTTCTTGCCCAAAGGCGTCAGGGCAAAGTTTGTTAAGAGCGAGTTCTCGGGTCTCCTGCCTGGAGAATTCAGCGAGGCAAACGTTGGCTTTGGGCTTTTCCCTGGTGCCTGGTTAATTCCCTCTGGTATGAACGATGAAAACAAAGAGGACCCTGGAAAATACGTAAGAGTTGGGATTCAGAATTGGCGGATATCCGTTGGCTAACCACGTGGCAGACCGACGTCGATCATTGCACTTTCATGGTGGACTCGTCATTGCCGAGCTGGACAGCTACTGCGCTGGAGCCAGACTACATCGGTGATGTTGAGAATTGGGAGGTAGTCAAGTGTGACAGATTCCTCGACACGGCGGCAACGAGTACTCTGGGCAGACTGGGATGGGTGCCAGACCTACCATTCGTCCCAGAACGCCACCGCAGGAAGTGGGGAAGATACTGCTTGCTCCGCCGCAAATCGACATCAGGAGACTCGGCGTAGAGCATGCAGTGATTCCAGGCTCTCAACAAGCGCAAGATGGTGTATGATTTTCCTCAAGACGGCACAACCGGGGCGGCATGGGTTCGGCAGAGGGCGGCGCAGGCCCAGCGGTACGCCGAGGACGTGAGCGATCCCTGTGCACGTCACACGCGGAGGCCCACTTTACCACAACGGGAAAAACGACCCCGACTCCAGCGACCCCAGTCGATAGAGATAACCCCAACCCCACAGCGGGCTATCGCTGCGACCGTGGGAACAATTTCTATTATCGTCTGAGGCGTTCCCGGGACTTTTAGCAGATGTGGCCAACCACCTTACTGTTCTCCAGCCATATAATGTTAGCTACATAACCCACTTGCTGTCCTCTTGGTGTTTCCTGGAGGAGAGACTACAGAAATTCCAATCCTTTTGATCTTCCCCTCTTCCGCCATTCGACTCGTGTCGTAAAGCACGTGTTCTCGTGTCACAGCTGTGCAACGATGGAGACCATCAAGCTGCGCGCCAGAGAGGCATGCAATTCTGCACATGCTCAAGCCGCCTCGCACGCTTTCCAACAATATGTTACGGACAATCCAAGACCACTCATCTACATCACACTCGCCGCCTCGACGTTCATTTGGGCATCTGTCTTGATTCTTCGTCGCTTCAAGTCAAGCAAGGCACCAGCACGGTCACGGTCCCCAGACCTCGAGAAACCGAGCAAGTTCAAAGTTGATCGTCCACCAGGAGGTGAGTACACACTATGTCTCCGAGGGCAATCCTTTTCAAAACGGAAAGAGAAGAAAGGAACGGAAAGAGAAAAAATCAAGAATTTACACGTTCGATCTTTTGGCATTTCCTGTGTAAAGCACACAGAGTTAGACGGAAAAAAAAAAAAAAAAAGCCCTACTAACGCCCGAGAATCGTAACAGTCTGGGTACCGTCAGACTTCAAACGCCCCGCCGCGGAGCCCTACCCCAACTGGTCCGTCACGGAGAGCAAGCCGCGTCCGTACCGGCCCTTCCGCTACGGGCCCAAGTACAACACGACCATGGGCCTGCGCAATATGAACTGGAACGAGTGGATCGAGCTGGACAACCACTACCTCAGCTTCCACGCGAAGAAAGCCGAGCGGCTGGCCTCGCCGCGGGCGTCCAAGCTCTACCACACGACGCCCGAGGCGTACGACGGCGCGGTCGAGCTGCTCGAGGAGCTGTGCGACTACCTCCCGCAACGCTACCCCTCGCTCTTCCGCAAGACGGCCGTCGGCATGGACAACCTGGCGACGGGCGAGAGCCTGAACATCGTCGAGCGGCCGCTCAAGGAGGACCCGATGGCCATGTGCGCGCGGCAGGTCCAGGACGACCTGGCCATCATGTTCGAGAAGGAGGACGGCCAGTACTACCTCCTCGCGGGCGCGATCCTGCTCGCGGGCTTCTGGCGGCTGGAGGACAAGCTGGGCATGCCGCTGTCGCAGATCCACACGAGCGGCAACGTGCCCGAGTACAAGAGCAAGCTCGAGAAGGGCATGATGAACTTCTTCCGCCGCGTCAAGCCCGAGAACCCCGTCGTGCGCAACAACTACTTCATCCAGGTCGACGAGGACCTCGCGTGGAGCTACAGCATCGGCCCCGAGGACGGCGAGGAGGGCACCATCGGCTGGTTCTCCGCCGAGAAGGACCGCGCCATCGAGCACCATTTCTTCAGGAGCGAGAGGCAGAGCTTGAGGAGGTGAGAGACGAGAGAGCCCCGTTCCAATCCCTTCCTTCCCGTACTTCTTTGCCCAAAATAGAAGGTCCCTTTTTTTTTTCCTTTTCGTTGGTATTTCTGACAGCGTTTGGCTGATAACGAAATAGATTGCCCCGCTCCGGCGGCGTCGTGTTCACCATCCGCACCTACTTCCACCCCATCACCGAAATTTGCGACGAGCCGTACGTTCCCGGCCGCCTCGCCTCGGCCATCCGCAGCTGGAACGGGGAGGTCTCGTCGTACAAGGGCAAGGAGCGCTACGAGAAGGTCCTGCTCGAGTACCTCGACAAGCGCCACGAGGAGCAGCTCGCCAACGGCCTGGATCTGGAGAAGGAGGATGAGGTCAGGCAGTATCCATGGTAGCTGTCAGCTTCCGGTTGGGAGGGGGAGGTGTCGGAGGCCTAAACTCATGTTTCTTATTCTTCCCTTTTTGGGTGGTTAGCGGCTAGAGTGGTTGTCGGCGCTTGTTTGTTGCGTTGCCAATTACATGGACTGGCGAATGAGGTTTTGCTGATACATGGACTGCTTACGCTTGCATCGAAAAGAGTTATGATTGATTTTCGTTTTCATTGTAACGAGAGCTGCCAAGGCTTGGAGAGAAAAGGCCGCATGAATAAGCTGGATGAGCTGGAGCGGTGCTTAAATATGTCATATTCTACAAGATATCGAGTCGTTCTATCTCCTTTTATGATGATCAAAGATTCAAAATCATTCGTCGCTTAATGCACGCCATAGTCACCACGCTCAACCATGCTCTTCTGGCATGCTGCGAGAATTGTCGCCTGCCTAGCCACATCACCTAGACGACCGATGACTTTCCTATTGCCGTCGGCGAAGCCATACAAGCCATAAGGAATCTTGACGTCATCGCAAAACTCCATAACCAGGCGCTGCGCGCGGCGCAAGTTGTGGCGTGGGATACGGGGGTAGAGGTGATGGATGGCCTGGAACTGAAGGCCTCCGTGGAAGAAGTCGAGCCACTCTGGGCAATCAACATCCATCGTAGTACGCAGCATCTTCTGAGGGAAGCTCTCATGTGCACCCAGGTCCGCAGTGCTCATAGCGAAGTGCGACAGCGTGATCTGCACGTGCACGGGCATCGTCACGATATGGCTGACCATGACGAATGCGAAGCGGTCCCACCCGGTCGGAATCGACTTATACACCGTCTGATATCCGAACCAGTACCAGAAGAAGATCTGACCGACGATCTCCAGCCACATGTGCCACCACGCCGGGCCCCGACGGGGCGCCTGGCCGCCGAGAAGATATACCCAGCTCAACCTGTACAGGTTGAAGCGACCGAAGCAAAGCACTGGATAGTAGAGCATATCTTGGAACCGGATGAAGAACCTTGCAGCAGCATCGTACTGCAGCACCTTGTCGTAATACGTGGATCTGAGGGACTCGAGGAAGCGGTGAGAAATGGCAAAGAAGGGCAAGTGCTGGATGTCCGGGTCATGCTCTGCGTGGTTCGTGACGATATGGTGAACGTTATGGTTACGCTTCCACCAGCCTAGACTGAGACCGCCGAGGAAGTCGGCAATGACAATGCCAATGACGGTGTCTGTATGGAAGTCATGGGTGATACCCATGTGGCCAGCATCATGGGCAGAGAAGACAAGTTGGTGCCAGAAGCAGCCGAGGAAGAAGGCGCTGGTGCAATACCAGCCGGAATGCAGAAAATATAGGAACAGGGCAAAGAAGGTGGAGTATCGGGAGAGCTCAATCAGGTAGGACGAGTACCTGCATTGATACAGACCTTCGGCCTTAATTCTCTCATCCAGAGCACGGTATTTGCGGACAATCTCATCTTGCACCTCAGGCTTTAGCGGCGGATACTGGTCAAGGTCCAGCGAAATTTCCTGTTGTGTCTTGATGTCGAGGAAAGACATCTTCGGCTTCTTTTCCGATTCTTCTAGCTCGACGGAGGAAACGGAGGTCGGCGAGGACGCGCGGGTGAAAGTGCTGTCATTTCTACGGCGCCTCACGCTGTCGTTGTCGGCAGGCTCGAATATGGGCGAGGCGTTAGAGCTATTCTGGCTGGAATCGTCGTCGTCGTGATCTGGGCAAGACGTCTCCGGTTTGAGTGCATCGAGCTCCGCTTTGGACCGGAATTTTCCACCCTGAATTGGCGGCACGAAGTTGAACCAGCGACCCTCAATGCGTCCGATCTGGTAGGCTTTCATACGCTGCTTAGCTTCGGGCGAGTGCAGACTGGGCGTGGTCTGATGTTAGCAAGCTCCGCCGCGGGTCAATGGCAGCAGATTGAGAGCGTACACGGTGACCTCGTCGGTTGCATCTCTGCCAACCATGTGCTTGATTGCCTTGTCACCGCCAGGGTGGTACTTCATCCAGGCATCGCACTTGAGGACTTTGCCGTCGACGATCACGATATGTCGGCCTTCGGCAATCAGCGCTTCGATTTCTGGGCGGGTAAAGACGCGGTCCTTGCGGCTCGCGGCTTGGCTCGATGCGGAGGACGACATTGCGGCCGAGGTTGGTGGAATGCGGGCGAACGCAAAAGTCGACGGTAGATCAACAAGAAAGCGACTAAGCAGCGAGCATGGTGAAGCGAACGAGAGTTGTGGAGAAGAGAGAGAGAGAGAGAGAGAGAGAGAGAGAGAGAGTGGGTTAGCCGATAGCAGGGCGCCGGATTAACGTGCGGCCCAGCTAGCTGCTGCGACAGGTGGGCGCGGGCCTGGGGCCTGGGGCGGCCGAGTCGCGGAGGGCGGTGGCGGGTTTATCGGTCAGGAGATGGTAGGCAGATGCACAACTGTGGTTCGCTCCACCACTGCTCCGCTCACTACCCACGTTGCGTGGCGTCGCGCTCTTGCGGCTCCGTCGCTCGTTTGCCCTCCGCCCTAGGAGTGTCGGCCAAGCACGGCTACTGCATTCCCGGCCCGCAGTATCTGCGCCTGCGCCTGCACCAGAGCGCATAGGTGAGCTGCTATCCAACGACGTAGAAGTTTCTATCTCTCGCGTGATTGCAGGGTCTCCATCAGCCCAGGTATTTATTCAGCCCGCTCGAGATCGGCGCGCATCGCAGGTGACAACTGCAGACATCGCTCCATCTTGCCCTCCTGCCCGCCTGCCGAAGAAAAACCCAGGACCCACCCTTTCCCCCGCGCTCGCCGCAAACAAACACCACCCCTCCTCCCCCGCCCTGAATCAGTAAGACATCCCAGAAAAGCTAGGAATCTGGTCCGCTGCGCATCCCTCCCGAACATCCCGCCTGCCATGGCTCAGCCGTCGATAGAGAAGCTCGCCGAGGAGTGGCTTCGCCTGGACCGGGACCCCTCCACGCGTGATGAAATATACAAGCTCCTGGTCCACGGCAACAAGCAGGAGCTGGAGAAGCGCCTGAGAAAGCGCATTGCCTTCGGCACCGCCGGCCTGCGCGCTGCCATGCAGGCCGGCTTCTCGCGACTGAACTCTCTGACCATCATCCAGGCTTCGCAGGGCCTGGCCGCCTATCTCCTCGAGAACGTCCCTGACGTCAAGCATCGCGGCGTCGTCATTGGCAGGGATGCCCGCCACAACTCCGAAAAGTTCGCGAAGCTGACTGCCGCTGCAATGGTCGCCAAAGGCATTCGGGTGTGGTGGTACGAGGAGAACGTCCACACCCCTCTAGTTCCTTTCGGTGTTTGTGAATTGGCTGCTGCTGCTGGCATCATGATCACTGCAAGCCACAACCCTGCCCAGGATAATGGCTACAAGGTGTATTGGGGAAATGGCTGCCAGATTATTCCTCCGCATGACGTTGGAATTGCCAAGGCGATCGAGCAGAACCTGGAGCCTATAACTTGGGACACCTCAGTAGTCGACGAAGGAAGCTTGCTGATCGAAGGTGCCCTGGGTCTCGTCAGGGATGCTTATTTCAGAGCTGTCAGATACTCTGCAGTTCCAGAAGATGAACCGCTCCCCAATTTTGATGGCCTGAAGTTCGTCTACACGCCCATGCACGGAGTCGGTCTGCCTTACATGACCCAAGCTGTCAAGGACCTTGGATTTGGAGACAAGATGCACGTCGTCGAAGCCCAAGCAAAGCCTGATCCGGAATTTCCCACCGTCAAGTTCCCCAATCCGGAGGAGAAAGGTGCTCTGGATCTAGCCCAGAAGAAAGCTGACGAAGTCGGGAGCACGTTGATCATCGCCAGCGATCCTGATGCTGATCGTCTGGCCGTAGCTGAAAAGGTGGACGGCAAATGGCACCAATTCACAGGCAATCAAGTCGGCGTGCTTCTGGCCTCTCACATCCTGGCAACTTACCCGGAAGACAAGCCACTGGAAAAGCTCGCCATGCTTGCGTCCGCGGTATCTTCTCGGATGCTGTCCACCATGGCGGATATCGAGGGCTTCAAGTTCGAGGAGACGCTGACAGGCTTCAAATGGCTCGGCAACATCGGCCTGGATCTTGAGGCTGCCGGCTACGACGTGCGCTTCGCATACGAGGAGGCTCTTGGTTACATGGTTCCCTCAGTCGTCCACGACAAGGACTCGGTCAGCGCAACCGCCTTCTTCCTCACCGCCACAGCTCGCTGGGCTACTGAAGAGGGCCTGACACCCTGGCAGAAGCTCCAATCCCTCTACAAGACGTACGGCAACTTCGAGGACGCAAACACTTACCTCGTTTCTCCATCTCCTGAGACCACCAATACTGTCTTCGACGCTATTCGCGCTCTCGCCGAACCGTATCCTGAGACAGTAGGTGCGCGCAAGATCCTGCGTTGGCGGGATCTTACTGTGGGCTACGACTCCGCTACTGAGGATGGCGTGCCGAAGTTGCCAGTCGACAAAAGCAGCCAGATGATTACATGTGAGCTGGATGGCGATGTGCGCTTTACCGTTCGTGGTTCCGGCACGGAACCGAAGATCAAGTTGTACATCGAGTGTCGCGCGGCTACCTCAGAGGAGGCGCAGAAGGGCGCGGATGAGGTGTTGCAGGATTTGCTGAAGGAGTGGTTTAAGCCAGAAGAGAACGGATTGAAGCTCGCGTGAGAGCTGGCGTTTAGAGAAAGGTTCATGGAGTAGCTGGAGCTCAAAAGATGGCAATATGGTTGGATGCGTCCTGATGGACGTTAGTTTTAAGCTATTGGGATGTTTTGATAATTGCTTTTTCTGCCTGGAACGCAATACCCCAGAAAGGGAAAAAGAACGCAGAAACATTTAGACGGCAGGTCGTCGGAGTACACGCAGGCTTTCGATTGCACTACAGGGAAAAGGAAAAGAGGGTTCTACCCATTTGTCTCTTGAGTTCAACATCGTAGCCTTTGCGCAATTGACTCGTAAGTGAATGGAAGACTCATCTCGACGGCCGGCGGTTTGAGATTCGCCGAGAGAGTTGTCTGAGCGTATGCTTCCAAGTCCAGTAGCAACCAAATGGCCTTGCGGATCCGCCTCACTTAGCCTCATTACCTTCGTTGCTTCGTTATGCCCCGCTCCACGGCAATCGTACCGTGCGCTATCTTCGAACTCGGTCGGTTTAAGAAATCCTAAGATCAAGGCCCTCCTGACAAGCGAGCTCGGCGGGCATCGAAAGATTTAGCTTTCATTACGGAGTAGATGGTAGCCTGAAGTAACAAACTCGACCAAGACCGCGAAGATACCGAGGCAGCCACTCCCGCCCACTCCTTCGCCCTCGTGGCAGCACTGCAAGTCATTCGATTGCGGCAATCGGAAAGCATCCTTCAGCGTCATCCATTCTGAACCAAAGCTTGAGCCGTCCTCACGTCTGCAACGCAACCATCCTCGCGCCATCTCCCCGCCGTAGAGATTTTCCCCGAAAGAGGTATACGTCCGGTCAGAACCAGCAGGATAGGGTCATAAGGTGCACGCTCGGATCTATGCGTGCGCACAACCAACGACGTCCCGCGCGCACATCGTATGTTTTCTGCAGAAAGAGGGCGGATAAGGTGAGCGCAAGGCGAAAAACTTGGCTACTTAGTGAATCCCTGTTGGACAATCGATATCGGCACCTAGGCTATGGTAAAACACTGGTCTTACTGCTAGAACCAGATTTTTGACTTTTCCCGCACGCGCACTGTGACGTGTGATGATTCTCCTTCTCCCGCCTGCCGCCGCTAGGCTGGCGAATCAATCCCGGGGGATGATCGAAGGATGTTTCTTCTCGAAAAGAAGCGGCGTGGACCAGGTGCGGCTCCCGGGTTTGCGCTAGGGTGTCGAGGGGACATGTGAAGTGAGCTAGTGGGTCAATGCCGTGCGTAGGTACCTTGGCGGATTCTCTTTCTGCCGCATAGCGCCAGCCGTGGCGACAGCGGCTCGACAGGTTTTGGCAGTGCCGCAGGAGCTGAAGACGAAGGGCATGATGGCAAAAGAAAAGCCGGGGGTTGGTAGACGGGTGCGTGAGCAGTATGCGGCATGGGTGGCACAGATGGGGGTATTGGGCGTTGGTGGGGGGATGGTTTTGGGATGGCTGGCGTTTAGGGAAATGGAGCTCTCCGCCGGGGAACGGGGTAAGGGTCCGAAGGCTTTTGATCCTTCCCATTATTCGCTCGTCCTCCGTCCCTCCGTCCCTCCTCCCTTCTCCCTGCTCCCTTCTCCCTGCTCCCTTCTCCCTCCTCTCGACTTCGCCGCATGCTACGTCGGATCTGCCGTATGTCATGCGCGATCTTCTGATCGACTCCCGGGGGAAGAAAGGGAAAGGGGATGGCCCGGTCTAGGTGTGTCTGTATTTCAGTCATACTGCATTTGGCAAACCGTGCCGCGCTGTGCCTTACAAGGAGCAATACGCCGGGGACAGTAATCGCATCCTTCCCGCTGAGTGGCCGTCGTCAGCTTGCGTGGACAGGAAAGATGTGCCTGTGGGAACGTTATAATTTTTGTCTCGGGCTTGGAGCCTTCGGTGTCCCCTTTTTAGCCGCAACATGAAGCGCGAATTACCGCATACGGGAAAAGACGATAAGTCGACAATCTGTACGGAACACGGGTACTTCTTCCACGCGAACTCTAGCCACGTACCAGAGTTACGCACGCTATCCTTACGGTTGTCGCGGCTCTCTACACGAGACCTCGCTACGCAGATGGTTAAGAATTCAATATTCACTAATAGCGCCGGAAATAACCAGCAAGGTGCCGGAGAGAAGAAAGCCCAACGTGAGAGTTTCATAGGACGTAGGAATAGATTGTCAAATCTCTTCCAGAACGCCTCGGTCCTCTCAGCCTCAAAACCCTTTGTACCCGGAGAACGCTCCGGCAAGGATCTGAGGCTTTTGCGGAGAAGCCGAGTTGGAGGGTTTGGGTAGGGATGATGCTGCCTAACGTGCCGCTTTAGCGGTGCCTGACGGCTTGATGCCTGAACGTCTCAACGGCCGGCGTCGTTATCTCTTCTCATGCAAGCCACTCAGCATAGCATTGAGGGGGCCGATAGATAATGTCATGAGAATATTTTGTGTCTAGAACTTTCGAATTTTGGAGAAGATGTTCCCTTCAAAAAACCAAATACGTAAAGAGATCTGCTCTTTTGACTTTTCTTGAAGCCGGAAATAACGACAACGCCTCGTGATGCCCTGGCTTCAGACGCACAACCCCAGAACATGGGTATCATCACACAATCATGACTTGACTTCCTCCTTCGCCAGGTCCAGCTTCTTTAGCGCCTCCTCAGCGCTCTTGCCGACGCTGACCTCCTGGGCATCCTTGCCTTCGACGCTGCCATCAGGCTGAGCCTCGACAGTCTTAGCGCCACCAGGGTAGCGCGTACCCTTGTTCTTAACCTTCTTGTCCTTCTTCTTCTTCTCCTCGACAACCGGGGGGTAAGCGAGCTTCTCGATCTCCTGCCACTCCTCGGAAGCGTTGAAGGCCGCCTGGATGGGGGCAAGAAGCTTATTGATAGCATCAGTGACACCGGACTTGAGCGACTGCGGCGTGAGAACATCGGCGGCATAGTCTTCCTTCATCTTCTCGGCATCGGTGTAAACGAGCGGCTCCCCCTCGCGGCGCTGGACTGTGAAAGTGGGCCTGTCACCGTCTAGCGCGCCTGCGGGTAGCAGCACGTACTCGACGAATGAAAGCAGGCCGTTGCCCTCGACATTGCGCGGCTCCGCAAATGCCTTCTTCAATTTGCGCTTGACTGCGTCAGGTCCGTCGAGCAGATCGATCTTCGAGTCAGGATCAGACGAGGACATCTTGTCTCCCTGGAGTACCAGTTGCGTTAGCATCCTAGCCCCGAACAGTAATTGACGTGCTCGATGGCACCCAACGGAAAGCCATAACCCACCTGCAAACCGGGCACCATCCTGTTCATGAGATGTGCCCTCTCCTTGTAGCCCAACTTCGGCAGCGCCTCCTTTGCGAGCGCGAAGATCTTCCTCTGATCGACGCCGCCAAACTGCACATCCACGTCAAGATACTGCTCGTCCAGAGCTTGCATCAGCGGGTAGATCAGACCCGACAGCAGTGGGTTGTCCGTCTGCTTGACGACTTCGGCACCTGCCCTCTTCGCGTCGTGCTCGGTGGTCATGGTGCTCAGGCGCAGCAGGTCCATCATGTAGTCCGGACTCTTCTGGTATTCGCTTCCCAGCACGAACTCGAGGCGGTCGACCGAAACGCCTACAGCCTTGAGCGACTCGGTGATGACGAACTTATAGTACTTGGCGCGGTAGTTGACCAGCTCAATGGGTGCCTTCAGGTTGTCTAGGAAAGCATGGATATCGGCCAGCAGGATCTTGACATGGCAGCCGGCTTGCAGGAACTGCGCGATCTTGAGCATGGGCACAAAGTAACCGCAGTGCGGCCTGCCAGTAGTCGCAGTGCCCCAGTAGATCTTGAGCGGCCTGTCACCTTTCTTGACAACCTCCTCCAGAATCTCCGGGTTGAGCTTCTCTTGGAGATTCTCATAGATCAGCGCCAGCTTCGCCTCTGTGCTCATTGTGTCTGCCATGGTAGTTGTGGTGGGGCTGGTTCTACCCCGCGGTGTCGGCCGACAACGGATTTTGTTTTGTTTTTTTTTTTCGACTCGCAACAATTGAAGGCCAGGCGGCGACAAGATGGTAGCGGGCGCGGCGCTACAGGCTCTGGAGACGCGCGGGGAGGGTGAGCGCTCGACTGAGGATCGCTGCGTGGGAGGAGTGGTGGCGGATTATTTTCCTGAGTTCAGCTGAAATGACTCTACCTCTACCTACTTACTTGGCCGACGTGACTGTTCGGCGCTGAGCACGTGACCGCACCATTGGGGAAAGTGACAGCGGATTTAGCTACCGGAGCAATTCCGCTTAGTTACACAGAACGTCGCTTGTGCAGCTCTCAGCGAGCGCACCTACAACTGTTCGTGACAGCATCCATCATGCTCTTCGGCTGGAAGACCTGATGAATGCTTGGACACTGCCCATGTCCGATTCTTCAGGGTCATTAATGTTCACATGCCGTTATCATAGAGCTGCCTCGCTTAAAACCGTTGATCTGCAGTGCATCTGTTTTAGATACGTGTACAAGCTTGACCACTTTGCGGTCAGACGCGTCACTGACGCCAGCTCTCGCGACTCTTCCAAATCAGTCTTCTACGCCCGTACCCCAATCCTGGTCCCAGGCGGAGCTACTCCGTAGCTTCAACGGTCTCGCTAGGGTATCTCGGGTCCTGCATACAATGGAGATCTAACATCGACCCTCGAGCCCCCCCCGAGCCGCAGGACTCTTTGACGAGGCACTCTATTTCAAACAGCCTCGCGCAGAAACAGTAAAGACGGAGACAGAACAGGCACCTCGCCTGCGGCTATGTGCTGTATTTCTCCAATTAGCGCCTTTATTTAGCAGCCCGAGTACGAGAGCGCGCTTCGACGCAGGACACAGCCGCCCTCTTCGCCGTGCACGATCACGCCCGCTGCTCATCAAACAAGAACCGCTCCTCTCCTCGCTTAACGATGCGCAGCGGGACGTGCCCCGTCCGCATCTGGAGCGTGATGATGGTCCCCAGCCCGTTCTTGAGCACGTTGGCGGCTCTGTCCGCAGCTTTCTGCCAGACCTCCCTGCGCTCTGGCCCTCCGCGCGGCATCCCCGCGACCTGTTCGTCATCGGCAAATTCATCCACCGCCAGCTCGACGCTGTGCGTCTGCATGAGCGCTGCGATGATGCTGATGCTCTCCACCTGAGCGAAACGCCGGCCCATGCAGCTGCGGTGGCCCTCGCTGAAAGGCACGAACGCGCCGGGGGCGGGCTTGAACAGCTGCGGTGCCTTGCCAGATTCTGCTCCATGTCCATTGACCAGCGGTTGGTTATTTTCATCCACCATCCATCTCTCTGGCTTGAACTGCTCGAGCTCATCTCCCGGCGGCAATGCCGATATATCGGGCCGAGCTGGCCAGTACCTGGGGTTGTTGTGGGCTCCGGGCGTGTCTATGGAGATAAGCGTGTCTGCAGGTACCACGTAGCTGCGGCCGTCGACGGTCAATGGCTGCGGGCTGTCCTTTGGCGTCCGCTTGGGAATCCCCACCACTGCGGGTATCATGCGGAGCGTCTCGTAGACGACTGCGGCTGGCATTCCATTCAGCAGCTTCGGCAGGTCCTCATCGTAATTCCATTGTGAAACGGGACGCTCGCCGACGGCGTCGGAGATGTCTTTCTGCAAACGGCGTTGGCTGTGCGGATTCAATGCAAGCAGCACGAGGGCAAAGTGCATTGCATTGGCGGTGGTCTCGTGGCCAGCTAGAATGAAGATGAATGCGTTCCCCAAAATCTCTGAATCGCTCAGCTGCTGGTTCTGGGGCTCGGCTCCACTTAGGGTCTTCTCCGTGATCCCGGCTCCTCTCATGACAGAACCTGACGCCATTAGTTAGCTGAGAGGGCGGCGCGGAGATCACATGCGATCCAATCTCACCGAGAAGATCCAGTCCTTCAGTCGTCCGTCCCTCGCGTATGTGGGTCTTCTTCATCTCATACAGCTCCTTCATGTACATGCCCCACTCGTCATACGCAACTGACGCCGTCCGCGGTCCCTCAAAAGGCAGGACATCTGGGAAAACAGGATCAGCATCGCACGTGAAGGCAGTGACCCCACAGAACATGGACGAATGAGCTTACCGCGAAGCCACTTCGGCAAAATGGGGATCCAAATAACGTTCTTCATCAGCTTGCTCATGGCCTCCTTGTACGACATGGTGTGACCGGGCGGCGGCTTGCTGCTGGTCAAGCGCTCGTCTTGCCCTTCCACACCTGCAGACTCCTCGTGGGGCCACAGGCAGCGCACACCGAAACCTGCCTTGCTGATGATGTGCAGGCTCAGACTCATCATGTCGGCATCCATCTCATGCAGCGTTGGACTCGAGCTGTGGCCGCTGGTCCAATGGATAAGGATTGCCTGGGACTGTTGCAGGCTCTCGTCCCAGACGACGCGGTTGTTCTTTTCGCTGAACGACGGCGTCGTGACCTTGCGATGGCGGCGCCACAGCTGTCCCTCAGTCACGACGACGTTCTCGCCGTAAAGCTGCAGAGTCTTGTACACCTCCAATGGCTTGGGGAAGTCGAGGCGACGGGTCGTGATGTCGACTATGGCCTCCGGGTTGGCCACATAGAGGTGCTTCTCGCCGGGCGAGCAGACCAGGACGGCCTCGCTTCCAAAGCGCCTGAAGGGCTCATACTTGGCCTCGTATAGCCATTCAATACGGAGAAATGGGAGCCAGCTTTTGGTCCATGACTTCGGCAGCCTGTCAAGGAAGGGGTACAAGCGGTCACCAGTAAGCAGCCAGAATATGCCGAACTTGTTCCACGGAAGCACAATGTACGGAATGCCTGATTTCTTGGCCGCCCTAATATTTGCGGCAAGGCATCTATAGAGGTTCACGTGATAGAGCGCCGCAAGGACGGCCAACGTGACGAGAAGCGCTGAAGGCATATTGGTGGCGGGAAAGGGGGAAGAGGAGGATCGACTCTGCGGACCAGCCGTCAGGGATCACCCTGGACAAGAAGAAGTGGAAATTGACAAGAATGAAGAAGAAGTCAGTTGGACGAGAACAGACGGGTAATTACGACGAGAGGGCTTCGATTTGGTCGTCGTTGGTTGCAGACAGCAGAGAGAGAGAGAGAGCCGCGACGTCAATCCACGTCAAGGACAGCGGCGGGGATGCGCTTGCGCGCCGCTAGGGGACGTTCGCCGCCAGGGATACTGTCCGCCAAACGAGACGTTCTCTGCGGCTAATCCCAGACGCCAGCGGTTATAAGAGCAGTTCCATCTTAGCACGCCACGCCCATATGTGAGAGACTTTCGGAGCAGGCTGGTAGCAGTCGAGCCTGTGGAGAATCTTTGTTAGTATCTCAATGTTTGAAGGTGCACTGTCGTCCTGGACTAGCATGCTCACGGGACGTCATCAGCACCGTTGCAGGCCGCCCTGCTCGCCCGGCATGCACCGCGCTAGGCTGCTGTACCCCGGTACGGCCTTGCGCCCTAGGCAAGTTCGGATTGTCGGAAAAGGCCATCTTGGTGCTTCCTCTGTCTGGCCAAGGCTTCAACAGCTCGACGAAGGTTGGTGCCCTGCAAGCTCGCCACCCCGGTTTGGCCGCGAAACACTTTTCTCCGAGGCAGCGACCAGCAGCTTAGAGTGTGAGAAACGTGAATGGAACGGCACATCAGCCCATTCTTGCTGCCGCCCTCCCGTGCGCTCGCCGCGCGCAGCCACTCAGCAGGCGCGGATAGCACCGCAAGCGAGCGGAAAGGCGTGCAAAGGCTGGAGAGGAGTCGAATGTATCAGCTCCGGCAGCGCACGCGCGCCGCCGCACGCGACGGCGGCGGCGTGGATGTGTAGCTACGGCGCATACAACCCTCTGCGACAAAAGGGGTCTGGGGTTGATTTGCTTTTTGGCTGCTGATGGACGAGAAGACGGCGTGCTCTTATTCAGGGCGCACGGTGTTGGCTGTCAAGGCTGATCGCGGATCGTTTTGAGCTGCGCCTGCATTATTGACATTCCGACCGGCCGGCACAGCGATTTGCGGCGCGCATCACGGCTGGCAGCAGCACGCGGAGGTGGTTGCACAGCGCGGCCTGAGGCAGCGACTGAGGACGAGCAGCTCCAGAAACATCGGCTGCTGCTGGCCAGCCCGGGCAGGGGTGCAAACAGTGAGGCTGCGTGCGCGCCGGAGCCGGGAAACTGGCAGCCAGTGGCCGCGAAAAGAAAAATGCTATTAAAAAAACAAGCACGGAAGCCCGCCAGAAGGCCGTTAGAATTTGCCCTCCTGCCGTCCCGCGGGCCGCAACGTGCTACGCTACTGTGGTATGCACACCGTCCGGGGCGCGCCGCAACGGCGAGAACAGGTTTTTCTCGTACCCTCCAGGCTCTCTGGCAGCGCTGCGGCCTCTGCCTCGCGACGACGCCGTTGGCAGAGGGCCCATGAGCATGAGTCGAATGCCAAACGTAATTGGGCTCTGCTGGCCCTCTCTGATCGTCTTTCGCACGGCAGCAAAAGCAAATTGCTCGGAGATAATGCTCGATGCAGTGCCAGGCACGTGACGGGGGTGAGCAGGGCAACATGCGGGCCGCGACTCGCGACAGATCTCGACGAGTCTCGAGGCGCGCTGGGAGGGCTGGGAAGGGCTGCAGCTTGGATCCGGGCGTCGGAGGCGGGGGCCTGGGAGGGGAACGCTCGTCTACAGGCTCGACAGGCACGACAGGCACGACAGGCACGACAGGCGCGAGGACGAGCATGTGTCTGACATAGAGGCGCGCTGAGTCGCCGTTTTGCGCACAATCTGCCGGGCGCTGATTCAATCTGAAGCAAGGAGAAGCGTCTCGTCTATCTGGCCGGCCTTGGACCTTCCCCACTTCTGAACCGGGTAAGGGCGCTGGCAGAAGAGCCTCAGCAGTTACACTGCAGGCCAGAGCAAATATCACCGACTCGTCGCCAGCGTCGCCACAAAGGCGGTCGCAGCGAGCGTATGCATGGACAACTCAGACCGGGACTATCGAGGTCGTGTGACGGCGGCGAGCCTGTGAAGGCCAGCAGAAGCTCACCGCGCGCGATCTGCAGCACGGCGGCCGTTGTCCATGCAGCGCGCTGTGCAACCTCAGGCCGCGCTCGCAGCGAATCAGCGCGCGCAGCCGGCGGGCGAAGGATGGCCGCGGTCGAGGGGACAGAGAACGGCGGCGGAGCGGTACTGCTCATTTCTGAGCGGACCCGCGTGATGCGGTGGTGCTGCGTGGGTGGCCGCCAAGGCGCACCGCAGAGGGTGTAGCTCCTAAGCTTAAGTCAACCCATCTGTGCCATCAGCTGCGCGCTAGAGCGCCGGCCCCGGGCGTGGCAGGCATTGGCAGGCATGGCAGGCCTGGCAGACGAGCCGTAGCACGTGGCGTGGCTTTGGCTTTGGCTTTGGCGCTGGCGCCGCCGGCGGACGCTGGAGTCGCAGCGCCCACGGCCGGCCGCCGGCTAGCCCGCTCGCAGTGTTGGAGCCGATGCGTGCGCTGCAGCAAGGGCGGCCTTCGCTTCTTCCCGAGTCCCGGCTCGCACATCAGCAATTGGTGGCGGATCGTCTGGCGTTAAATTGTCTGGAGCAAGATTGATGAGATGCGTAAAGGCGATGGCGGGCGTGGGCGCGCGCGCGCGGCCGGGACAGGATCGTCACGACCCCTGGCGCGGCTGTGGTGGGCTGGCAGCGCGATGCTTCGAAACGGCGGCCTCCCCTGCGCGGCGGGCGTGCGCATGACTGACCGAGGGTGGTGGCCAGAAGGCCTCCAGGAGCGCTGCAGCCGGCGCGCGCGAGCGCGCTGATGACGGGGTGGAGCGGCTAGTAGCAAACGGGCAATGGCGCGCTTGAGCCTGACATGACAGCGATAGCGTCGTTGGGCCGCCACGACGACGTGCACACGAGCGCGCGCGCGCCGCCACGAGACTGCCCTGCCCTTGTCGACGGCGGCCAGGAACGGCCTGCTCGCCCAAAGTCGGCCCGCGCGCGCTTTGCGATAGGGGCGCGCGCTGACCGCCTGAATAGACTTCGAGAGTCGGATGTTGTGCTCGCGTCACCGCTGTTTGCTGCCGACCAGATCCGAGGCGGCCGTCGGTGCGTGCGGTGCGGTACGGTGCGGTGCAGCGCAGAGCAGCGCAGGGTAGCGCCGGGCATCGCATCGCAGGGCGGGCGTACGGCGGGCAGCTGGCAGCGGGCAGCGGGCAGCGGGCAGCGGGCAGCGTGTGCAATGGGCGTACCGGAATGGCGAGGCGGCGAGCAGCAGGCGCAGGCGCAGGCGCAGACACAGACGCAGCAGACGCAGCTCGGACGCGGTGCTGCGCTGGAGCTGGAGCTGGAGCTGATGCTGGTGCCGGAGCCGGCGCTGCGCCGGGAGCAAGTGCAGCCTCGCGGCGGGCGCGCGCGGGCATCGAAGGCGGACTGGGTAGAGTAATGCGCAGGCGAAGACACGGCCAGCGCTGGCGAGCTCCCAGCCCACGGGTTTGGGCCTGGCGCAACGCCCTGCGGCCGGAGATTCGCCCAGCGCGGAAGCTCAAGCGAGCGCTCGAGAGCTCCATCGCGAGCTTGAGTCGTGCGCTGCCCGCCGTGTCCGCCCAACCTCTCGCCGGCACCGCTTTGGCCCAGCTCGCACGCCGACGCGTTTGCCTGTTCCTGATCTCCGCAACAAGAGAGAGGGCGCGCGTCGTCCGGCGCTTCAGGCTCGCTCCCAGTCCCAGGCCCCTCCCCGACCGCGACCGACAGCAGCAGCAGCAGCAGCAGCAGCAGCAGCCAGCGGCCAGCAGCTCCAGCAGCTCCAGCAGCTCCAGCGCCGGCAGCAGCAGCCCAGCCCAAGCGCCGCCGCCGCCGCCGCCGCCGCCGCCGCCACCCACCGCTGCCGCTGCGCGCCTCTAGCTCCGAGCGTGCGCGCGCGCTGTCTTCGAGAAAGCCTTTGCCTCAGCTTCCATGATCGCCAACCGTCTGATCGCCCCCTTGAAGCAGGCTTTTCCAGCTCCATGGTAAGAGCTGCCTCTCCCGCCTGGCCTCCGGCACAACGTCTGGCCCTTCCTCGGTCTTCGCTCCTCCGCCGTTGCCCTCAGTCCTACCCTACCCTACCCTACCCTACCCTACGCGTCCGTCCGCCCGCCCCAAGCACAGCCTCGCCCTCTCGTGTGTTGCGAGTAAGAGTTGCATGATTTGCTCGCCCTCGTCGCAGCTGCTCCCCTCGCTTGGCGCTGATCGAGCCAGAGCCAGATCCTTGCCCGCGACCTGTTAGCTATGACGCGCATTGGGCCTCTCATTTCCCTTCTCTAGACTGACTTGCTGGAAGCTTTCGGCAGTCTTCCTCCGTCGTCCGCACCATAGATTGTCTCTTGTCGTGTCTATCTGAACATCGGGCCTCAGCGCGCATGGCCACGACCGTTGCGCCAACATAAGCATGGAAGCCGATGGTCCAGACGTCAAACGTCCCCGTTTGGATACTCACTACCCTCCTCACTCTTCTGTGCCTCCTCCACCGCCTGCCCGGTATCACGAACCAGCACCTCCCCCCGCCGCCTACCCTCCCAACACGCTGCCGCCACCGCCAATCCAGGCACATCCGCCTTCCGTCCCGGGCACGCCTCTCGGTCCACGCGCTCCACGCGCCCTGCCTGAGCCCGTCAACTTCAGCCAGCACCCGAACCAACGTCCAGGCAATGCCCCGCCCGTAACCATCCCGTCGAGGTCCTACTCTGTGGACTCGCTGTCGCGTCCGCCCAGCAATCCCAACCAGCCCTCGCCCATCGACACCCGCCCGCGCCAGCTCGCCGCCTCTGGTCCCCCTCCGCCCGAAGGTCCTCACCAGCAGCAGCATCCACCTCCACCTCCACCACCAATGGACCATGGTGGCCACCATCCCGGCGCATATCCCAATCATGATCCCCACATGAATGGTGCTGCGCCGGCTCCCTACCCTCCCCCAGCAAATCATCACAATCCCTACAATGGCCCACCCCCGATGGGTCCGACCCAGGGCTATCACCCCTCACCTTACCCTCAACCAGGTGTCTATGGCCAGGCTGCCGACTACGTTGGTGCAGGCCGCAAGCGCCAAGTGCGCGCCGTGCAGGTATGCTATCTCCCCCAGCACCCATATCGCTCTCTGTCACACTCACACTACACCTCCAGGCCTGCAACAACTGCCGCAACCGCAAGCAGAAGTGCGACGAGGCACGACCATGCCAGTTCTGCCGCGAGTCTGGCTTGAAATGCGAGTACAAGGAAGTGCCGCCGCCCAAGTAAGCCGCCTTGATTTTTTTTTCCCCCTTCCTCTTTTACCCTCACCGCCCTTTTGGCGGCATGCTCACCGGAATTTCAGGCAAGATCGAACGCTGCATGACATCGCGACGAAAGTTAACTTGCTTATGGAAAACTTTGCGTCCATTCCGGGCCGCCTCGATAGAATAGAGCGTCAGCTCCGGGGCCATCAGAATGGAGAGGGTACGCTTTCGACTCCATCGGACCAATTCCCTGCGCCAACGCCCGCTGTAGCAGAAGAAGCTGAGGGAAGTACCTATGATCCAGTTAGGGAGAAAACGTCGTCCGAGCCGCCGACTACTGCGGCTAAAGCTCTGTCCGGACCCAAGTACTCTCTGCCTCCCGACGCTGCCCAGACAATCGGCCCGAAGCACGCGCAGGTCCCGGACTTTTTCGAGGCCGAAATCACATTACCCGCCGACCACACGACCGCCGCCCACACTATGTTGATGGATTGGTCAGCCATGCAGCCCTTTTTTAAAGACGTGATCCCCGGCGGAACGAATTATCCGAGAGAGCAGGAAGAGAACCGAGGATTACTTAAGCTCTATGGTAGAGGTGAAGGCGAAGACCTCTATGACGGAGCACATGGTGGTAGTCCGGCAGCAGAAGGTACTGAAGAAGATGTAGTCAGCACCCCCGCGCCTTCACCTGGAACCAACAGTTGGGGAATTGGATTTACAGCGCCACCCACCGGAGCAGAGATCCACCGCTCAGACCCGCATAATAATTGGGGAGGTCTGAATCCTGATGGTACCTTGAAATTGGATGTTCGGACTGTGAGACGCTTACATCACAGCTATCTAAGCCATATGCATCCACTCCAGCCGTTTTTGGACAAGGAGAGACTGGCATCAATGGTTGAGAAGTTCATCCAACGTTACAGCCCTGATGCAAGTAATTACAACGCGAGATCTCCTTTCGCCGTGCCGGACACCTATCCTGCAGTCCCTCTCAAAAGGAAGAGGTCAAACAACGGCCCCGTCTCGGGTCCAGAGCCCGGAACTCCACCCAGCAGAGGGAATCACATAGAGCGGACGATTGGCAATGCTATTGTCCTCCTGGTGCTCGCTCTGGGAAGGATTTGTGAGCATAAGACACATCTTCCTGGTCCCTTGGGAGGTCCAAATACGGTTGTGGGTAGCTCTCTTCAGATGCCATCAATGGACTCGCCTCCCGCTACGATCAAGCCCTCGCCTGCATCATCTCATTCAACGCTTGCGAGCATTCCCTCTCCTGGTATTGACGGAGCCCGTCTCATGAGTCGAAGACCGTCAACAGAGCAGGTCCCCACCTCCGAAAGGAGGGAAACCGCGGCAAGGAATATGGATATTACTCCAGGCCTCGCCTATTATGCCTACGCAGTGGAAATACTCGGTGCAGTCCACGGCGGCAACGATCTCTCCCACGGACAGGCTGGCGTTCTTGCATGTCTTTACATGGGTCAATTGGCACGGGTTCTAGAGAGCTGGGGTTGGATTTGTTATGCGTGTAGAGTTTGTGGCGTCCTGATTGACAAGTAAGGACCTCTATCCAGTCTCTAGTTGAACTAGCACTGACTTTCCAGCAGAGACAAGGAGTCGCTTCTGCCTAATGCTCCGGAGCCCGACGTGTCGGACAGCATGGACCTGAGGAAGGTCGCTCCGGGAGTTTCCAGTGGCGTGGATCGGCGCAAGACGAATCTCATCAAGTTCTTGTACTGGACATGCCTGCAGCTTGAGAGGTTTGTTACAATTTTCTTTAAAGCCATCTCGTGGTCAACTGCTAATTCTTTAGTGATATCTTGGCCGAAATGAGTCACCTTAGGCCGAGCGGAATTTCCAAGGACGAGGAGCGTATAGGTCTACCAAGCCAGATATATCCCGAGCTGCCGTTGGATCCGCCTGAGGAGATGAATTGGCTGTACTATTCGGCCCAGATCCAACTCCGCAAGATTCTTAATCGGACTCATCTGGCTCTATACAGCAAACGTAAGATGTTCATTTTAGAGGTGCTTTGTACTGTGCTGATGAAACGCAGAAGGACGAAAGAAGAATTTCTGGGCTGCCATACGCGATGACATGCTTGAGGAGCAACTCCAAGGATGGCGGGAGACGCTCCCGGCATGGCTTCAGTGGGATGACTCTGATGAGCCATCGGATGATATTAACAAGGCACGCATGCGCGCCAAGTACTACGGTGCGAGATACATCATCACGAGACCGATCCTCCACTGGGCTATTCACACCAACCCTGCTCCTACGTTTTTGATGAAGCAGTTCGGCTTCACGCCAGCCGACGAGAACGACTCGCCCGACCCTTCCGAGAGTTTGGTATCAGACTCGCTGTCCAAGGCAAGTTGGCATAAAGTCATGATGGCAAGCAAGCGCTGCGTTGAGTCTGCTATCCAGAGCACTATCGCGTTTGACGGCATTGAGAACGCCAACCAGCGATTAATCGTCACCAATATTTTCGGCACGGCTCATGCGTAAGTCCAGCCTAGAACAATCCTTCTGCAAGGGTATGCTGACGTTGCGGCCGGGCAGGCAATTCGGCAACTGTCTCGTCTTAGCAGCGGTGCGCAAGTCGTGGATGCGCGACCTTATTCCGCATACGCGTGTCATCGGGCTTGTTGAGCGCACCATCAGGTTCCTGCGCCGTTTGGTGCCCATTTCGCCAACGCTGCGCGTAGACGTCGCGATTCTGGAGAACACGCTCAAGTGCCTGAATGGCGAGAAATCGGATCCAGCTTCGGTGGACGCCTCATTTGGGACATAGTCTAATTCTACAATCGGAAGAGAGCGACGTTGAGGCTGTCGAGACCCGTCAATCAGGCCATGCTTATCACTTTCTTGAGGTAGGGGCACGCGAAGACAATCAGTCAGAGAGGCTGTCACCGTGGCGTTCCCCGCCTCGCCTCGCTTTCGCTCCCGTCCATAAACCCTGCTCTGCAGCCCTGCTGCAGCGCTGAGGCGCGTGCAACCGTTGGCCATCTGTCTGTTTCCTTTTGATGCATGCCATCATGTTCAGCAACATATACCCGATCTAAGTATCCCTGGGGGCTCTGTTGTGGCCTTCACGATCGCGCCTTGTCTCTGCGCCTTCGTGGTCCCTTAACATGCATAGTTGCGTGGCGCCCTGGTTCCTTCTCGGCTTTTCGTTTTGCTTTTTCTTTTCCCTTCTAATCGCATCATTCATGCGCCTCGTTTTTTTCCACCAGCATCATCTTTTCATGTGATCTATATTCTGGGCGGATAGCGCTGTCTTGGCATTTACTCCGGTGTTAAGTATTTTCGTCACTACTTTCCTCTCAGAGTCTCTTTCCGTCGTCTCTTTGGAAAAGAAACGTTTTCGTTCTCATCTGCTTTCTCTCCTCGTGGTCCCCCGGCCGCTCATTTTCCCGCAGGCCAGCCGAGAGGCGATTCTCACCTCTCTCGTGTCCGGACGCAGCAGCTTTTTTCTTGGGGAGGAAGCTGCAGGAGGGGCTCCCTCTGCCCCGCCGACACCGCTGATTTTGTCTGAATTTCGACATGTCGAAGTGCCGACATGGCGAAAACGGCAAAATGCGGGTCGCCGATAACTAGAAAAAAAACAAGGGCTTGTCAGGATCCACGTGGAGTACTTTCGGACGGACATGACCCATGCCCCGGCATCTCCGGCTCGTCACCTCAACCACTGGATTGAGGCTCTCTATTCGACGCACTCCTGCTACCGCAACCCTGGTCACTGTGTGGGCTTACGCATGCCTCGGCAAAATACGCATAGGACAAGAACGTTCGGCTTTCACCGATGCGCATCTCGTGGGATTCGGTACCGAAACGCCAGGTGATATCTTTTTTTTTTTTCTGCGGTTGCGAAGTCTGGAAAGTTGCGCGGAGGAATCCGTTCGTGTGGGCTGTGTGTGGGGGGACAAGAAAGAGCGAGCATGGCTGGGGATCCAAAAAAGCAGTCGCGATTTGCAGATATTTCGGGGACATTTTCCAGGTGAAACGGCACGGGTTGACTCGAATTCATGAAACGGCCGACAAAAGACACGACACGGCGATCGATCACTAAAGAGGAAAAAAGGTCCAATTGTGGCACCATGGGGTTGTGGCAAATCTCGACTAATCCGCGTCTGCAACAGCCGATTTTTGCCTTCTTTTCTGGCTTGGGCCAGAACGATCTTTCTTACTTTTGGTTCCAACGACGCTTCGCCCTATCTATTAGACGGTTTGGCTGAGCTGCAAGAGGCTGGTTGGCTATCTCCAATGCCTGCTATATACGTGTTTGGATGCCTTGTGATTTGGCAGGAAGGAAAGGAAATGCGCCTATGTGTTCGGATCAGGTTTACATATCAAATGGAACGACAAAAACAATACGTGTATTTGGTACCTCTCCCTGGCTATCGTCCTGACGCACATTACATTTGAGAGAACCGTCTCCATGCCCTTACACCGACCTTCTTTTGGGAGGACTTGGATCTTCATGTCGCCACCGTGCAAAAGCCCGGTGTCGACGCCACTGTCGCTGCAAAAGGAAAAGGCCTCACTGAAGAGACCGTTAGACTACCCATTCAAACATGCGCAATGATCGCGGACCCCATATGGGTACAAGCGACCACCGCACCCGTCTCCACTGCCGGTCCAGTACCCAAACAGTGGAGTCCTCCTCTAGTTGGACTTGACACCGCTACAATATTCGCGCATCTACCATCACCGTTGAGTACACGATCTCTAGCCATAAAGAGCTGACATTGGCCAAATAGGGAATATCGAGGACTGCGGTGAGGCCGCCTACACGGTCGGTCCAGCGATCCCGACTAATAAAGACATTGGACCCTTTTTCCCCTGCTACCTACATCACGTCTTTGCGAACGTGCGGCATGAGACATTGAGATGTCCTACGTCGGCCCCCTCTCCTTCCTCTTCGCCTGCCTTCTATGTGCCGCTTACCGCCGCATTGCCGACCTGCGGGACTCGGACACAGACGCACTCCGATCCTCTCGTATAGACGCACGTCAGCAACAGAAACTTCATGTCGTTTCCTGGTCACACAACGAAATGATAATAATAATAATGATGATGATGATGATACAAAGGGATCCTATTCACGTCTATCCCGATTATATGAAAAAAAAAAAAAAAAAAACTACTTATCGCGCAGATACCAATCCCTTTTCCAATCGGCCTCCTTCCCTCGTCAGCGTCGGAATGCGTCTCCGGGCAGGTTTTGGAACCTCTGCAGAACCTATCCATCGTATATTTCCTGCGAGATCGAGCGTTCGTACTGTTCATTCGCGTCTTCACTTTGGCCCCTGGCATGCACACCCGTTTGGATGAACCAATAGCAGGAACGTTGAACTCGGCTAAATGGGCGTGAACAGATGCGTATATTGTGGACAACACATAACGCAGCAACGTTGCGCGCGATATCACAACGATGACGGTGGCGGCACAGTTCTGTACATGATCTCCCTTTGCGGCGCGGGCGCGGGCGTTGTACATGGCATATACGAAAGACTTTCATATGATGCATCTTCGGTTTTGGGAAGGCAGGTACGTAGGTTTGCGTGAGAGTGGGAGGTGATGAACGGATGACGACGATGACGGATTTATCGGGACGCTCAGCCAGCCAGCCAACCATGCCTTCCGACAGATTTGCGGTGAGTGTGGGCGTATGGAGATGGAGGGACATGCGTCTTGTATCTGTCACGATGGCGCAAGCAGCTAAAGGGGGGTGGAAGAGACGGGGACTGGAGGAGGCCTAAGACCGCCACCTCAGCAGCAGCAGCAGTAGCGTTGGTGGGTGGGTGTAAGAGGGAGAAAAGACTGCATGTTGCTGTTGCATTAGCTCCTTTCCGGCATCCCGGGAGGGTTCTATGGCGACCGAGAACGCCGCCATCTGTATGTAAGCCAGCTCACCGGGGTCGCATCCCCTCTCCTCTCCCCTTCTCGCTCTGCCTTGTGGAACCATGGGTTGTTGGAGAGATCTTGGATTAGATCGTGTCTTGCGAGGCGGGCTGTTCGTAAGCCTCTTTTTCTTTTTTTTTTTCAAGAGAGAAAATTCCCCCGACGCGGGCTTTGTGGCTTCTGCGTGGTTGAACATTTTATTTTTCTCTCTATCACTTCTGACGTGCGACAGGGGATTGGCACGCGGTGTTCAAGCCACGCATGCGGCCGACGGCGAGAGAGCGCCTGGATAAGCGTTTTTTTTTTCCTTGATGCACGAGTAATGGGTAGATTTGGCTGTGCATTCAGCTCAGGCACCGGTCACCAGAATGGCCGGTGGTGGATGCAGAGAAGAGCGAGAAAGGGATGGGGGATGAGTGGGTGGGTGCGCGGATCAGCACCACAACGGCGTATGTCGTACAGCACAACGCACACACGCGCCCATTTGACAGCGGGGCGGGGTGGTGAGCGAGCGGGGCCCGCAGAGCGCACAAGCCGCAGCAACCGCGCCCTTTCCATCCGGCAAAGTGGAGAAAGAAATGGAAGAGTAAGACAGAGAGGAAGAGGAGGACGGGCAGGGCAGGGCAGGGCAGGTCAGGTCAGGGCAGGAAAAGCGCAGGCAGGGGGGAACCAGAAGACACAGAGGCACACGGCAGATCTTACTCGGCTATCGCGCAGTTTATTGAGCCCGCATAACGCAATACGGCTGTCCCGGGCAGAGGAATCCACCCTTGGTGGATATTTGGGGGAAGGATGAGGTTGCTGTGCCGCAGCACACACACTCTCTCTCCTTCTCACGCGTCCTTGGTCGGATTGGGACGTTTGGGACGCACGCACCTTCAACGGCCCAGGCCGCGAAAATGAAGATTTGTGTAATCGGGACTTATCGACGAGGGCAGGGGAGGGAAGGTTGGCCGTGTGGGGTCCGGAGCGGCGCAGCAAGCTGAGATCTGGCAGGGCTACGTGTGCCTCTCAGAGGGTTCTACGCGCTGTGTGTGAATCGGAGAGATGGTGAATCTCGGACGTGGTGCCGGCGGGGACCACTCAACCCCATGTCCGGTCGGTGGGGAAGAAAAAAAGAGCTGGAGCCGGGGGCGTGGCCTTTTCCAAGGAACAAGAGGCAGGGTGCGTACGCGGCCTCTGGATTTGGCATGCGCAAGCCAGTGCCAGTACCAGTGCCAGTGTTGGGTTTCGAGGGAAAGTAGATGCCGGGGCAGTCTGCGGCACTTGGGGAGGAGACGGACATTGCGGACGGCCTCCGGGGCGCGCGGGCGGGTGGTGTGAACGGAAGGAGTTGAGGAAGCCGTCAATGCTTTTCTATCTGCGTCCGTGAGGCTCCGTGCTTCTTGATGGTCGATTCATTGAGGCCGTGAGATGTCTCTGATGGCCGTCGCCGTTGACTCGCCGCCGACATCGATCGCGAGGGGCGTCGGGGCACAACAGGGGGTCGGCAACGCGGGCGCGAAAAGCACTGCAGACGCTTTGCTCCAGCAGCCGGGGATGGAAAGGGAGCAGGCGCATCAAACCACGGTCATCCGCTGGTGATGGACGGCCGAACCCAGTGCTTGTGCTGGCTGCTGCCGCCGTTGATGTACCACGGTAGCAGCCGTGGCCGTTCGCCGGAAACGCCGTCCAGCAGCATCAATGTAGGGCACGGCGTGCGGCAACCAGAGATGGATGCAGCATGCAGTGTTCAGGAGCAAACCGCTTGCCAAGTTGCAGCTGACAATCCCACCACCTGGTCTGGCAATCAGCTGTTCCCCTCCTTCACGCGTCACTTACTCATCGACTCCCCTGGTCCCTGGCCGGCATTTGATCAAACGGCGCCGCAGGCAGGGTGAAGAGGTGAAGGGGCGACTGCAGCAGCCAGGGCCGGGTCTCTGTTGTCACGCTGATCTGTGGCGCAGCGTGCTTGCATACATACACGCATACATATGCAATACGAGGCCTGGCAGGCGGCACAGGATGAGCATGAAGCGGGAAGCGGGAAAGCGGGAAGCGGAAAAAGCCCTAGAGCAGCAGCGAAATCTCACATGTCTGTCAACATCTCCAATCTAATCTCCACCATCTCGAATGCCGCGTGCAACCCAACATGCATGCAACAGGTATCAGGAAAAGGAATCCATGACGGCGACCAGACACCATGCAAAACGGCGCTAGCAACGGGCGGGCGGGAGCGGGAAGTCAATCTTGCACAAACCACTCAATCCCGACTGAACATCCACCAGACCACCTGCCGCCGCTGGACCGCATGTCCTCCCAGCCGCACAATCCCGCAGCCGACCGCCCATATTTCGCATGCGCTACACATGCGTGTGTATGTATGTAAGTGTGTATGTGCATGTGTATGTACATGTACATGTGTATGTGTATGTGTATGTATATGCAAGACCCAGTACTGCAGCCGCCGGAGCCAGCCACGAACGGCACGGCAGCGCTACCCACGGCACGGCTCGCAACGCTACCCGGACCTTTCGCCCGGTTCTTACTCTACTCCCGACGTGACCAGCGCCCTGCCGGCTGCCTCCGCCTGCTTGCCTTGCGCTTCTGCTAACACCCTTCCCGTGCTGCGTCCTCCCCTGTAACGTCCTGCAACAGCCTGCATCTGCCGTCCGGACATGACCGGATGGAAACGTAGTGCCCGTCCACGGTGACCCTCGTCCGCCCATCTCCTCCCCCCTGCCCCTCGCCCTCTCCTTCTCTTTCTTGCCATGTGTAGTAATCACAGACGTAAAACTCGCCGACTACACGCCCAGCCCTGCTTCCTCGGAGGATGGCCGTCGCGGGCGTAGCTTCCTGTAGCCCTCACGCATCCGTCGTGGCAATATCGCCGCAGCAACTGCATGCATCGTCGCGCCTCGACCCGTGTGCAAGCGTCCCAACTAGAAACAACAAGCAGATTCGTGTGTTGGTAAAACGTCATCTCCCATAAATCAAGAACAACGGAAGTGTCTCCAGCTTTTTGAGTCCATCTCCCAGAAAAAGAAGAGAGAAATAAAAGGAGGAAACTTGGAAGAAACTGAAACTCTCTCATACCCCATCGGCCGTATCGCTTTCTTGATGCGGTTGCTCCTCCTCAACTGCTTCATCTTCCACCGCTTTGGATAGCTCCGCCGGGCGGCCCTCGGCCGCCGCCCGCGCGTTTCTAATCTCCCACTCGAACTCCTTGAGCGCGCGGAGCTCGCTTCCGACGAACAGCCCGCCGATCAGGCCGTCGACAACGCCCGCGGCCAGGCCTAGCGTGCTCACTAGCATCAAAATGAAGGACACGAAGTTGCGGGGGCTCCACCACACGGCGACGAGGCATGCGATGGCGACGAGCAGCTGGCCAACGAAATGCCCCAGCCGGAGGCGCCTCTGGCGGTATTCTCGGGCTGTATACTTGTGAATCATGGCAAGGATCTCGTCGTATGTAGATGCGGGCAGAACTGAGGTGCCTGTGTACAGGGATTGGGACGACGCAGAGGCCGCAGTGCGTGGGGACGAATTCTCAGCACGCCTGATGGTCACTTCGACGGAAAAGTGATCGCTGAGGGAGCAGCGTAACTGGGGGTGCCGCTGTGTCATGCCTACATCCACTGTGTCGAGCACCCATTCCGTGTCGTGGTTAGCGGAGGGGCTGCTCTCACCGCACGAGAAAAATATGTAGTCTAGGCGCTTTGCCCTTGGATCCTCGACCGTGTCCTCAACAGTCACTGGAAGTCCCTTCTCCAGACGCTTCCTATGCGTCTCGTTCCATCTCCAAGTATTGAGGGCACTGTCACACGTTGCTCCGTTCTCGATGATGTTGAACTTTGCAGTGGGCATAGGTCTCCCACGCCTCTGCTCGACCTCGTCTTTGGCAGCACCAATGGAAGAGTCGGGGTGTTTAATACGCCAGACGTCTCGAACGGGGGAGTGTGCTTCGATGAGCCGATGAGCAAGGGATAGCGGAAGCATGTTGAAGTCACCCAAGCCGATGACCAGGTGGCCTCGCTCGGCGGCCCCACGCATGAGCTTTGCAATTTCCCAAGCTTGTGCGGTGCGGTGGCAGATGTACGAGTCGTTGGGCTCCCGTTCGTACGGGGCGTGCAGCTGTGTGCCTGCGTCAGTTTTTTCCCTCTCAACCGGGCAACTGGCGGTGTGGTGACGAAAGACTCACATGCGTACAGAAGACCTCAGCAACATCCTTCTTTCCTTTGCCGAAGCGAATCCTGGCGCAGGCAACGCCCTTACCGACGAACCAGTCTCCGCGGAAGAAAGCAGTGGGCCTCCCGTTCAGCGGATAGCGGACCATGCTGGTCTCCTCGATGGGCCATCGTGAAATGATGACGAGGCCACCGCCGAATATGCCACTATAGTAGAACTTGCTGTACTGCAATCCCAGCTTCTCACGTAGAGTATCACGGATGGATTCGTAGTCTTGCTTGGTCCAGCATTCCTGCAGGCCAATGATGTCCGGGGGCGGAGAGGCGGCTGCGAGCTGGCGGCCGATTTCAGAGAGACGCTCGTGGCGGAACTTGGCGAGGTATTTCAGACCCCAGCAGTTGAGGCTGACGATGCGAATGTGCTTGGGAGCTTCGTCGGAAACGTGGGCGTCCATTGCGGCGGTGATTGTGTGGTGAACTGCACACTTGTCGGTGAGGGGGGAGCCCTGAGCTTTCTCGCCAGCTAGCGGGGTGATGTCAGGGCGGAATTGACAGCGCGTGTCGGCGGACGACGCGAGCCTTCTCCGACCCTTTTGTTCAGCGCATGTTTGCGCGCCCGCTCCCACCAACAACACAAACACGCCCAGTTCAGACAACATGGCGGATTTCAATGGCCGCTCGCCCAAGAGACGTCGCTCCGAAGACGGCTATATCGAGTCTCCGCACGACCGCTCGTCCTTCCTGGACGCGTCGCCTACCTACCAGCTCACCGAGCGCCCAGCCGCACACCACTATAGAGACGAAGATAGTCTCGATGCCACGCCTCGGGAAATGTCAAGAGAGAGGTCGCGCTCGCCGCGTTCCGGCTCTCGCTCACCCATCAGACAGCGCTCGCCCAGTATGGACCTGCCCGAGAAGCCCACCGAGCTCCGCTACCGGGCGAAGCTGAAACTTTGCGGCCACAAGAAAGGCGTGTCGTGCGTCAAGTTTTCGCCTGATGGCCGCTGGATAGCAAGTTCCTGTGCGTGAGAGAGCTTATTACCCCTTTTGCGCGCCCTTTGCGTCTTTCGCTCCCGAGATCGCGCTTTGGAAACGTGCGTTATCGCATTTGCTAACATGTCCCTGGCAGCTGCCGATGCTACAATCAAGATTTGGGATGCGCGGACTGGTAAAATCCAGCACACTCTCGAAGGCCATATGGCTGGTATTTCCACCTTGGCCTGGGCACCGGACTCCCGCATTCTTGCCTCTGGCTCCGACGACAAGTACATTAGGTTATGGGACGCGATAACTGGCAAAGATCTGTCTGTACCCTTCGAAGGCCACCACAATTACATCTATTCGCTCGCGATCTCCCCCAAGGGCAACATAATTGTCAGCGGTTCCTACGATGAAGCCGTGTTTCTATGGGACATCCGGACTGCACGCGTCATGAAGTCCTTACCCGCGCATTCAGATCCGGTTGGTGGCGTAGATTTTGTGCGAGACGGGACCATGGTCGTTAGTTGCTCTAGCGATGGGCTAATGTGAGCAATTCTCTCTTCTGCCCTGTCGTTCCAACTGCGATGCTGACTAGATTGCCAGACGTGTCTGGGACACCGCCACAGGCCAATGCCTCCGCACGCTCGTCCACGAAGATAACGCCCCCGTCACCTCTGTCCGCTTCTCACCCAACGGGAAATACATCCTGGCTTGGACCCTCGACTCGTCAATCAGATTGTGGGACTACGTGACTGGCAAGGGCAAATGCGTCAAGACGTACCAGGGCCATAAAAACAGCAAGTACAGTCTCAACGGCGCATTTGGAACATACGGCACACCGCCTTACCAGTCAGCTTTCATTGCCAGCGGCAGTGAGTGCGGAAGTATCTTCCTCTGGGATTGCTCCAGCAAAAACATCATGCAGAAACTGGATGGGCACGACGGTCCTGTACTCAGTGTTGACACCCACCCAACTGAGCCGTGGATTGTGAGCGGGAGTTTAGACAAGACGATCAGGATTTGGAGGATGGATCATGAACCACAAGCCGCCATTTCGAGGCCGGAAGGGTGATCGCGGTGGAAGTGAGGTAATTGAAAAGGAATCTGAGCGGGTTGAGCCCCGGAAGCGCAAACTCCAGGTCGCCGTGTCGTAGGTTTTTCATGTGATGATGTAGGAAACAAAAGGCCACACTATGATACCCAAACACAACGCTTTTATGCGCATAATGATACTGAGACGACAAATTTATGCAAGTCTTTGTGGACTAATCCTCCACATAATTTGCAAGTTGGGACCACAGAGCTTCGTTACGCATCACCACTGGCATTGACCTTGGTATCCAATGGTTCAAGGCAGCTCGCAACAAATGAGCAAACAATAACAATTACTAGCCAGAGCAGGGTATATAGAAGAACAGAACGAATAGAAAAGAAAAAAAAAAAGCCTCCAGCCAGTGAGCAACTCAAATCCAAGCACCACGACGAATAAGTCCACTCAGCCATAATTCGCCCATTCACTTTACAACCGTCTCCCCCGTTCCGCTTAAACCAACCTCTCCACATCCTCCTGGTGCCCCTCCCTCTCCTGCCTCTTCCCGCCCCTCCACCCGGCCGCCTCCGGCGCCGACACCCCCGACGGCCCAGTCGGCCAAAAGCTCATCCTCCTCCTCTTCTCCGGCACCGCCCCTCCCGCGGCCGCCATCTCCGGCACAACCCCCTCCTTCCCCTTCCTCTCCCTCACCCTCCCCTCATCCTCCCCGCCCCGCTCCTTCGCGCGCTGCTGCTGCCCGCCGCCGCCGCCGCCCACCCCCGGCATACCAGGCACGCCAGCCACCGTCGACGCGGCGATCGCAGTCGCGGTGGACGTTGGCGCTGCAAGCTGCGCGGGCGCCGACGGGGTTTTTGGCGGCGGGGAGGGGCGGTGCGGGTCGCGGCCGGCGAGGATGGCGGCGTAGGCGGCGGCGAAGAGCTTGGAGGCGCGGGCGCGCCAGAAGAGCCAGGCGAGCAGCAGGAGGAGGGTGAGCGGGATGGCGGTGGACCAGTAGGTGCGGAGGTTTTTGGAGAGGAGGGGGTTGGTTGAGGGGGAGGCGGAGGTGGAGGCGGAGGCGGATTGGTTGGTGTGGGTGGAGCAGGTGAAGGTTGTTATCAGAGTCTGTGGATATGGGAGAGGCTTGTGGTTAGTGATTGGGAGGGTGGGTGGATAGGTGGAAGTGGGGGGGAGGGTGACGGTGAGACTTACGGCCACGAAGATGGCTGGTAGGAAGAGCGTAGTAAGGAGGGCAATGGTATTAACGGATGCGCCGTCACGAGTGGCCGTTGCGGTCAGTTGTGCTGCGAGGAGGTTGGTGGTCTGGGTGAGGGAGTTTCGCAGCTGGGAATTTTCACCGTTGTTAGCCAACATGGTTTCCCACGCCCGACGAAGACGATGTGGATAGGGGACACTCACAGAGTCGACCAGTAAGTCCGCTCTTCCCTTCAGTACTTTCACATCCTCCTCCAAACTCCCAACCGCCATCGCCAATTGCCCCACCATACTCCTTACCTCATGCGCGCCTTCTTCATTCCCTACCTCCCAGGACTGTTCCACCTTCTCAACCATTTCCGCCAGAGCACTGGCATACCGACCTAGCCAGGCAATTACCCGTGCCCCGCCCGCCACCTCCGTGGCCAAAGCCTTCACTTCTCTCGTCATCGCCTCCGCACCCTTCTTCTCACTCCCCCCAAAACCCCCCTCTACTTCCCCAAACCTCTCCTCAAGTTCCATCCCGCAAAATGCCTGCGTGCGCTCGACTCCGATTGCGCATAATGCCGTCGGGAGGAGCAGCGGGTGCGCCCAGAGAGATGCACATTGCTCGAGGAGTTCGCGGAGGAGAGGGACCTGTGGGACGTGGAGGGGGCTGGTTGGGTAGGCGCGTGTTTGGCGGATGGTGGCTGGGGAAGAGAGGAGGTTCGGGCCATAGAGGAAGGCGGTTGTGGTGGAGGTGTTGAAGTCGTGGGTAAGAGAGAGGCCGGCGGCGGGGAGGGATGAGGTGGTCGGCGGTTTGCATATGAGGACTATTCAATATCTTAGTCAGTGACGGCTGTCTTCTGTTGGGAGTGAACTATCGACTATAGGATTAAAATCCTCACGTGCATAACAATGTGGTTATGAAGGTAAGGATATGCTGGTGGTGGCCTTTCGAATACAGTGCTTCAATGCTCTGTACCGGAAAGAGTACGAATGCGTGGATCTGGGCCAAGACCAACTGATTTTTGTACTTGGTGACGTAGAGGCTAATAGACGGAACTTACCAAGCACATTACGGCCTCCAATAGTGTTGTGTCGCCACGCATAACTATAGCCGCTGTTCTTGAAGTATGGAAGCGTAGCGGGGTCGAGGCGGAAATGTTTTTCCATACGCAGGTATGAGTCTCTGCTGATGGGGAAAGCCAGAGGATCACTTCCCCGCTGCTCACAGATAAGGATCCTGATCCCCCCAACGACAGGACGATCTGGGCTGGATTTATTCAGGGCAAATGAACCCCTCTGGTCCAGCCAGTCTGCGACATGGTCGTCGTGGATGATGCCGGCGAAGCAGTTGACTCCCGGTTGGGCTGTATCGGACTAGACGACCATACGTGAGTAGGTAAAGCGCTCCATCAAGGCCACAGAGTGCGTACGTCCTCATACTTCCAAAATTCCAGAAATTGGATGTCTTCTTCTCTGGTAGATAACCTCTCGTGCTGGATGGATTGTAAGGAAGGCAATAGATTCTCATGCTCTTTCGACCGTCCTGGCCTCCAGGGCCTCCACAAGGCTTCTCTGATGGTTCTCCGCCGCTGCGCGTCAAACATCGTCATTCACGTCGTTGCACCGGAAAAGTTTGAAACGAAACAGTTCAAGGCTTAAGCGTGGCATTTTGTACTATAGTGCAGCGTCTCAGCTTTTGCAAGGAGAGCCGAAATAGATGGTTTTCCTTCGCTTCTGGGACGAGAAGATCAAACGAGAAGGCTTGATGGAGGACCGCTAGGATTCGGGGGCTGGAGCGTAAGCGACGTGTCGGAGCACACCGCGCTTGGCGTGGTGGTGTGAGGATTGGGTGAAGAAGCCATGACCCCGTGCCGTATTGGGGTTAAACGATCAGCACATGAAACAGGAACCTCATGATTCCTCGAATCATCTTGGTCTCAAGAATCCAGGACTACTATTTCACGAGAAGCAGGCAGATTAGGCAAAGGGACTCTGAGGCCAGATAGGTTGAATCAGGGTGCAGGTTGGCTCCCGTAGTGTTTGCAACGTGTGCAAATACTTTCCCAGATGAGGCGGTGTTGGTGGGGTCTTTGGAAGAAGAAAAGAGCAGTGGTGAATGAGCAGAGCTGGCAATCAAATTAATGTAATGCAAACAGCGCTCCTGTGGTATCTGCGCCTCCTTGAATTGATGTAGAATAAACTTCCAGTGTTCCGAGATTCTTTTTTCCCTGGCCCCTGTATGTACTACGCCAGACGCCTGCAAATGCACAGTCTCCTTCGTAAGGTGATTCTCCTTGGTGTTATCATGCCCTCTCAAGGTCGAAGTCGTCGAGCTGGTCGCGGTACTTGAGGATGTTCCGCTTGATCTTGGACGAGTCGACCCAGGTAACGAAATCCTCCATGTTGCGCGAAACTAGAAAGGCGGGATCGGTGATAACCTCGGGGCCGACGCGCACATGACCCTGCTCGATGAACTTGATGGCAGCCTGGACAGTGTCGGCCATGTGTAGGCGCGTCATCACCACACCCAGGCGACGACGTGCGAAGGCAGACACGGTGGCCTTGTTTTCGACGTCGCTGAGCTTGCGCGACCCGGTGCCGGTGCTGAGGATACCAAGGTCTTCCAGCTTTTCCAGCAATAATTTCTCGTGCTTGAGGCGGACAGGATCGGAGGGATCGAGGTCTGCGAGACGGTGGGCTAATTGGCGGAGGCTGCCGCACAGGCGATTGTACTTGGTGTAGTCCTCGGGCTTCTGGATGGCATAACGGCGAATGACGGCGGCGTCGCGATGGTTGTTATCGCTCTTGTAGGTGGTGAAGTCCACCTTGCGCAACAGTTTTGCCTCATGGTGGCGGAGTCTGAAGATCGGAAGTTGAATTAGCGGGCCGTTTCATCTTGCACGCTTGCAGAGCTTACACACTTTCTGACCATGGTGACTGTCGGCGCGCGTACGCGGTGCGTCTGGGGTACAAGGTGGTTGTGGGCGCCAGGGCGGCGAAGGCGGAGATGCAATTGTTCCCGCGCGAAAATTCCCTTATCGATAAGTGGTTCACCACAGAAGAGCCGCAACCCTGAAAGCTCGCTAGCGCCTGAAGGCCGTTTGATGGTTCAATTCTTTTCACGCAGAAAGCTCGCGATAAAAGAAATTCTCACTGCTTATTTTGGGCGACAGATGCATGGATTGTGACACAGTCCCTATCCGGCTTGTCTCCCGCTGCTCTGCGAGTGATGTCCCAATTGGACATGCACTTGACTCCGAGCCCCCGTCGAAATCCTCTCCAGACAAATACCGAATGCAGTCCGGAAGTGTTTCCGCTGGTCAACCGTCGGTCCAGCGGGCAATGCTGCTCAAGGGGCATGCCGAGATCCAGCAGTCGGCTCTATGCCAGTCAAAGCATGACTAGACGAGCCCAGGGAGACGGCGCCGGCCTTCCCACAAGCAGATTTGAGATGCGTGTTTCAGAGAGAGCAGGGCAACCGCAAGCGGCTCTCGAGATCTCTGTGGAGCGGACACGACATGTTTCAGCAGCAGCGGCGTCTGCTCCGTCTGCCCCCCTCCCTCCCAGACGACGCCGAACGACGTCAGTCGAGGGGCCTGGCCTGTCGGTGGTTAGCCGTGCTGGGCTTGGGTCGACCGGCGTTCTGGTTCGCAGCCGCAGCTCATTCGTCCGGGGAAGCCTGTCGCTTGTTGCCGTACGCCAGCCCGGTCGCAACCAAGAGAAACACGCTGCCGCGCCCGCCGTACCACGGCTTTCTCCTCTGGCTGGGGGGCGCGGTCAGCCAGCCCTTGCGCGCGTCGGGGGGAGGGCTGCGGCGTTGGCGGCGGCGGCGGCGGCGGCGGCGGCGGCGTGAGGGAGAGCAAGAGGAGGGAGCGAATGCGCAGCTGCGAGGGCAACGTGACGCTCGACTGCTCAAATGTTTCAGCCGCCTTGACGTGTCAGTGTCAGCGCAAGCAGCTGTTTGTTCCTTCGCACGAGCTGGGCGCACCGCGAGCTCGTGGCCACCGACGGTGCACTAAGCCCCTTCGGGGTGATGCGCTGGCATTGCATGAGGCCCTGGAGCTCTGCGCTGAAATATGTTCAATTCGTCGCGCACTGCTGCTAGCTTAGCCCACGCGATATTTTTTTTGCCTTTTCACATTCTTGCCACGGCTTGCAATTGTCGCGCTGCCAATTGCCCGCTCAGCAAGGCGACACTGTGCCCGCATTCCCTCACGCTGCACCAAAGGAGATTGTCTCTGGCATTCCGCGACTATGGATATCCTCGAGCTTGGAAACCGACCCCCTCCCATGACCGGCGCGCCTCAGCGCCTCCCTTTTGTTGCTTGAGCTGCCCTCTTACGCAAAGCCATGTCAAGGAACTATATGGAAGACATACACGAATTACACCAGGAAAGGCGCCTCCAATCCTCTCCTCCAGCCGCCAGCCACAGAAAAGTAATCAACCGCCGACGAGGTTGCCCTCGGCGCGCATCAGAGAAGAAGAAGGTAATAAAACGGGTCCAGAAAGAATGCAGATGTTACGCTGCCGTGCAAGGAAAACTTAAAAAAAAAAAAGAAGAAGAGGAAAAAGAGAAAAATGGGCGGCCATTGCTAGCCTTTGCTTTCGTCTTTCCATCATGTCGTGTCTCGTTAACGCATATCGTATAAAGCTGACTGCCGTATTGATGGTAGCATAGGCATGAGAGAAGTCGTCGTCATAGTCGTCAAGATCCAACAAACCGCATCGCCGCGCCCGAGGCTTATTTGCTCGAGCGCGCAATCAGCCACTGCAGGACGGCGTCCAGATTGGTTTCTTCTTTCGCGCTGATGCCGTAGCAGCTCACCTCACGGTGCGACACGGAGCGCAGGTTCAGCGCCTCGATCAGCTCATCGACCGAGACCTTGTCCGGGAGATCGGACTTGTTGCCCAGCACGAGCAGCGGGATGCCCTCTAGCGCGGGCTTTTCCAGCAGCAACTGCAGCTCCTCGCGCGCGACGGGGAGTGCCTCTTTGTCCGCCGAGTCCACGATGAATCTGCAGTCGATAAGCAAAGCGTGCGCAAAATGCGACCGTCGAGGAGCCTACACGATGGCGTTGACCCCGCGGCAGTACCGCTCCCACATGGACCGGAACCTGGGCTGACCACCAAGGTCCCAACTGAGAAGTTGCAAACAGAATCAGCAAATGGTTCGGCCTGGTGCTATCTCGTGTTCGCGACGTCGACCAAAGCGATGCTTTTTGGGGCTGGCACATGACGGTCTAGAGGAAGATCCCTGCGATACATACCACTTCAGGGTCACATGGCCCTTCTGGACTCGCTTCATGTTGAACCCCACGGTGGGAATCGAGCTGGACACACAACTGGTCAGTGCAAAATTGGCGCAGGCTGCGGCGCAACTGGATGCATCCCATCCCATCGCGGCGCAGAGGAGAGAGCTGGGACGCACTCGATGGTAAACTCGCCGCCCTGGTCACGTCAGCGTCAAGCGTCCAGCGCCATCCAGGCAGGCCCAGCAATCCAGCGCGACGTTGCACGGGCCGGCCCCGAAAGGGTAGATACTCACCGCCAGAACTCGCAACAACGACGTCTTGCCCGCGTTCTGCAGGCCGATCATGGTGATGTCCATCTCGGTCGCCCTGCGGAGGCCGATGCGGCCGGGTCAGCACGGTGCCTGGCAGCTGCAGACGGTTTCTTTCGGCGCACACGGCGGGCAGAAGGGGCGCCAGGCAGGGCCCGGCGCGGTGCAGGCGACGATGGGTGATGATGACGGACGGGCACGATGGATATGTGAGGACGGGCTCGCGCACTCACCAGAACAGGCGCAGCAGCCAGTCGTAGATGCGCCTGAAGAAGCCGGCCATGGTTGGGGAGCGAGGGTGCTGCTGTCGCTGGTCGCTGGTCTCTGGTCTCGCGGCGGAGGCGTGAGTCCGTTACGGGTGGGTAGTGAATAGCTGCGGAAGGGCCCGAGGCGCGTGAAGAGCTCAGTCTAGGGTTCCTGGGATGCGGGGCCTTGTCTGCCTTGCGGGCACGGCGGTTAAGCTAGATAGAAATCAACGAGAGCTGCCCCTTTAGCACCGCGCACGCTGGCGAGTCGTGAGAAGCTGCAACGGTGATGGCGGCCGGGCGGGAGACGGAGGATACAAGGGCAAAATCCACGGCGCCGCATGTGCACGAGAGAGGTGGTGCAGCGTCTGGGAGTCTTGTTGCGGGAAGCCGATCTGCTAAACCGCTTCGAGTGGGCGGTAGAGCGTGCGGCCCAATCCCTGGTCGGGCACGGCTGCAGCGACGCCAGGCCTGCGGTCCGAGCGCGCAAACTGCCACTGCTGTCGACATTTTTTCGCGGCCGCCAAACTCTCTAGGCCGACGCCTGCCAGCGGCATCTCGCAACTTTCTTTTTGCCCTGCCCTTCCCCGTTCCCGAGACCCGCGAGCCCGCAAGTGTGATGCGAGGGAGCGCCCTGCAGTAGCTCCGAGACAGCGCCTCCCATTTTTATTTTTTTTTCCCTGTCCCGCGCAGACAAGCCGCTCGCCGAAGCGCACAGCTCGCGCCAGCCAGCATCGCTCGCCTCGTCAGACGAGAAGAATCGCGCCTCCAACATGGCGCCCTCGCACCCCAAGAGAAGGGCGAAGACAGACACCGCCTGGCGCACCGACTACGACACGGTGCGTCGCCACAAGCTCTTCCAGAACCCGCCCACCGACCACACCGCATACCCGTCGCTGGCCGCTGCCATCGAGCCGCACATCCACTCCTTCAATGCCATTTTCGAGAAGAATGGCATCCTGGAGCACGGTCTCAAGGACATTGGCACCAAGACCTTCCTCGATGGTGATATCAACACCGCCGGACCTCGCAATCGTCTCAACGTTCGCGTCCGCGACGTATACCTCGAGAAGGCCGTCCTCCCAGCTAGCAACAAGTATGCCTTGGGGTCGAGCCGCAATATACTACCTTCAGAGTGCCGCGAGAGGCACGCTACATACAGAGGAAAGCTGCGGGCGAGGTTAGAGTGGCGCGTCAACAATGGCGACTGGAAGGAGTCTGTCCGTGAGCTGGGTCAAGTCCCCATCATGCTCAGGGTGCGTTGAAAAAAGCTGACTATGCGCTATCCTTGCCGCTGACAATTTCCAGACAAATAAGTGCCACCTCGAGGGTTTGACTCCTGCTCAGCTCGTCAATGCTAAGGAAGAGACGGAGGAGCTCGGAGGTTACTTCATTGTAAATGGCATTGAGAAGCTCATCCGTATGCTCATTGTCGGCAAAAGGAATTTCCCAATGGCTATCATTCGTCCCTCATTCCAGAATCGTGGGCAGTCGTACACCAAATTCGGTATCCAGATCCGCTCCGTCCGCCCCGACCAGACCTCCCAAACCAACGTCCTCCACTACCTCAGCGACGGAAATGTCACCTTCCGCTTTTCGTGGAGGAAAAACGAGTACCTCATTCCTGTAATGATGATCTTGAAGGCCTTGGTTGAGACGAATGACCGGGAAATTTTCGAAGGCTTGGTTGGAGTTGCTGGATCCAAGGGCCTGGCAGAGAAGCAGTTCGTCACCGACCGTGTGGAACTGCTTCTAAGAACGTACAAGGCGTACGGAATTCATAGCAGGGCAAAGACACGAGCATATCTCGGCAGCAAGTTCAAAGTCGTGCTGGGTGTGCCTGACGATATGCCTGACGAGGACGCTGGTACTGAATTTTTGCGTAAAATCGTCCTACCGCACCTCGGCTCTTCAGACGTCACCGAGAGTCAGGATGCCGACAAGTTCAAGATGCTTCTCTTCATGATCAAGAAGCTCTATGCACTTGTCGAGGGCACCTGCGCGATCGACAACCCTGATAGCTGTCAATCCCAGGAGCTGCTTCTCGGAGGTTTTCTGTACGGCATGATCCTGAAGGAGAAGATTGAGGACTGGTTAATGTCAATCCGTGCTGTGACATCGGAATGGTGCAGGAATACTGGACACCGTTTTGTCGACCCCGAATTCGAGAAGGATTTCGTCCCTAAGATCGTGAGAAGGACAAACGAAAACCTCGGTAACGCCATGGAGTACTTCCTCTCTACTGGAAATCTGGTCAGTTCCAGCGGCCTCGATCTGCAGCAAACCTCCGGTTATACCGTTGTGGCTGAGAAGATCAATTTCTACCGGTTCATCAGTCACTTCCGCATGGTTCACAGAGGTAGTTTCTTCGCTGAGTTGAAGACGACAACGGTAAGAAAGCTTTTGCCGGAGAGTTGGGGATTCCTGTGCCCTGTGCATACCCCTGATGGTAGTCCTTGCGGTTTGCTCAATCATCTTGCACACAAGTGTAAGATCGCCACCTCAGACTTGAACGCATCCGCTATTCCTGGTCTTGTTGCCCAACTCGGAATATCAAACGTCTCATCAGCACTGCTTGATGACAGCATCGTCGTTCAGCTTGACGGTCGAATTCTTGGGTTCTGCTCTCCCAAGCAAGCAAAGGTCATAACCGATACGCTTCGCTACTGGAAAGTCGAGGGCAGTCACAACGTACCGAAAGAGCTAGAGATTGGCTACATTCCGTTGTCGAATGGCGGTCAATACCCTGGTGTATACATGTTCAGTCAGGCTGCTAGGCTATACAGACCTGTTAAGTACCTGCCCTTGGATGGCCTTGACTACGTCGGTCCTTTCGAGCAGCCCTACATGTCTATTGCCGTCACAGAGCCTGAGATCATCTCTGGAGACTCGACCCATGTCGAGTACGACCCTACGAACATTCTGTCTATCGTCGCCAATCAGACTCCGTTCTCTGATTTCAACCAATCCCCTCGTAACATGTACCAATGCCAGATGGGTAAACAATCCATGGGTACACCTGGCACTGCGATGGCGTACCGTACGGACAACAAGACCTACAGGCTGCAGACGGGTCAGACGCCAGTAGTCCGTGCTCCCCTGCACAACGAATACGGTCTGGACAACTTCCCTAATGGAATGAACGCTGTCGTCGCTGTCATTTCTTACACCGGCTACGACATGGACGACGCTATGATTATCAACAAGTCAGCACATGAGCGCGGTTTTGGTCACGGTACCATCTACAAAACCAAAAAGATTGACCTCAACGAAGGTTCCAGGACAAAGGGAACGAAGAGAGTCTCCAAGCTCTTTGGTTTCGCTCCGGACAGTATTGTCAAGGCAGACTGGCGTCTCAAACTTGACGACGATGGCTTGCCACATATCGGCACAATGCTGCAAAAAGGCGACATCATTTGTGCGTATCACACTGTGACTTACGACGCGTCCAGGGATGAATATGTCAACAAGGATGGCCAAACCTCGTTCGAGAAGTACAAGGACGATGAAATCGGCTTCATCGAAGAGGTCCGCATCATTGGGTCGGAGAGTGGTGCCGAGCCACTCCAGGCCGTGAGCATCAAGATCCGTGTCCCGCGTTCCCCGGTCATTGGTGACAAGTTCTCCTCGCGTCACGGGCAGAAGGGTGTTATGTCGCAGAAATGGCCATGCGTCGACATGCCCTTCTCCGAGTCTGGCATGCAGCCAGACGTCATCATCAACCCCCACGCCTTCCCATCCCGTATGACCATTGGCATGTTCGTCGAGTCGCTCGCTGGTAAGGCCGGCGCGCTGCACGGTTTAGCGCAGGACAGCACGCCGTTCCGATTCGACGAGCGCAACACGGCGGTCGACTACTTCGGCCACCAGCTCAAGGAAGCCGGCTACAACTACTACGGCAACGAACCCATGTACTCAGGCATCACGGGCGAGGAGCTACACGCCGACATCTACATCGGCGTCGTCTACTACCAGCGCCTGCGTCACATGGTCAACGACAAGTACCAGGTCCGTACCACTGGCCCCAACAACGCCCTCACCGGCCAGCCCATCAAGGGCCGTAAGAAGGGTGGTGGTATCCGTGTTGGAGAGATGGAGCGCGACGCCCTCCTTGCCCACGGCACCGCCCACCTCCTGCAGGACCGCCTCATGAACTGCTCCGACTACACCAAGACCTGGCTGTGCCGCCAGTGCGGCTCCTTCCTCAGCACCGCCCCTACGGTCAACGGCTACGGCCGCGGTAAGCGCGGCAGCGGCGCCATCACCAGATGCAGGCGCTGCGCTCACCCGGCCGAGGGCTGGGAGCCGAAGAGCGAGATTTGGGAGGACGCGCAGGGCATGCGCTGGACTGGCGGCGAGGATGTCACTGTCGTCGCCGTGCCGGGCGTGCTGAGGTATCTGGACGTCGAGCTTGCGTCGATGGGTGTGAAGATGAAGTTTAATGTTGAGCCTTGAGAGTTATGACGGGGTAGAATTATTCACATATGCTCTTCGTTTTGGGTGACGATGGTTTATCTCACCTGGGTTTGTTCGTATTAGGGCAAGGGTCCTGTTCTTTTCTTCTAACCTGGAGTTGGGTTCTTGGGTGTGGATCAAATGAAAGGCAAACAAAAGTTAAAGTTTTATGCGAAAGGTCACACAGTAGAGTCCAGGAGATGATGATACGAAGTCTCTACCGTCGAGACAGCTGCATTGCTGGGCGTTTTGGTCTGTATGCTTCGACGTAAATAAATAAGGTTGAATCATGTATTTTTTTTTCTCTCTCTCCATTTTTGATGCCCATTCGAATTGCGTCTGACAACCGACAGTCAAGGCTGCATTAGGAAGTCCATATGATCTCGACCTTTCCAACATACGGAGATCGATCTGCGTGCATAAGCTGCAGAAGCAAGTCCCGGTGCACGAACGGAGTTTATATAGCCATCCACATGTGAACATCCCATCAGGTCCCTTCGTTCAGATACTCGTACGATAACCGCCTCGCCGTTGCGGTAATCCTAAACAGCTACATGGTCACAGGTCTCTTACTAATAAAGTCTGTGCACAACAATTGCACATGAGAATGAGCAAAGTGCAGAGATTTTCGCGCCATTATATTCACTAGATGAGCATGCATCCCACACGTACTCTATATCGTGACCGACCTGCCATACAGATAGGCGCAGAAGACTATATGTACGGAAAACAAGTGGGCTTGGTGTGTCTATTTCTAAGCCGTTTCCAAAATCCAACAGTACCAATCAAGCAGCCAAACCGCGAAACCCAACCAATGCGCCCGTCAGAAACGTCGCAGTAACCTTTAATGCAACGTGGTCGATCTCCTACGTGGGAAAAGGAGAAGCAGATTCTAAACGCCAAAAAAAAGCCGAAAGAACGCCCGACGAATCCACCGACAAGGAGAGAGGTATTGATGTGCTAACAATAGCTTCGGTGTGCCGACGCTGGATGTAATAGTAGACTTGCAGGTGCATATGTACAGAGGAATAGGAAAAGCGAGCGAAAAACTGATCACCTGGACGCCCGCTCCGCTGTGGCTACACTCATCACTGCTTGAAGTCCGGAGCGGACCTCGCCTTCTTGAGCACGCGGTGACGAGCAAGCAACTGCGAAATCATGAAGTGACTAACGTCTTCGTCGGCATAGTACGACAAGTGGGAGGCGATACTAGCGAGAAGCGAGATGTCGAAGGCTCCCCTGTCGATCGTCAGTATTGATTCTCAACTCCCAGCAAGAAGAGGAGGGGAGGGGGCAAACTTACTCCTGAATGCTGTAGTCAACCCGGCCGTTGCTGTTCAGTGCCCTGACCTTCGCTTCTTCGCGTCGTAATTTGCGGCTGCGCTCCTCGATCTCCTGCCACTCGCGCTGTTCTCCGAGATCCCTGACATCGCCGTCGCTACGCTGGCTCTCACGCCGCTTCTGGAAGCCTGAGTACAACGTCTCCAACTCCGAATCAATTAGCGTCGGTGGGTGCTGGCCATCCTCGCCAGCTTCTACTTTTGTTGGGGTGGTCGTGGGATCCGTGGAGCTGCCCTGCTGGCTCTGTGCCAATTTGCGTTTCCTGTTATCATTGATATTAGCTGCTTCTGCTGCAGCTCCCGTGCTCTCGGAGGACGGAGCCGTAGGCGCAGTCGGAGAGACAACTGCACTAGACACGTTGGTGCCTGCGCCGGCAGACAGAGGACCACGAGATTGTGGACTTGGGACAGGATTCCCAAGTTTAGATGCATCTTCCGCTGTAAGACCAAGACTGCGATTGAGCAAGCTGCTTGCGATGCCGGAGCTAAGACTGGACCATAAGCCAGAAACGCTCTGACCGACACGCGCTCCAATACCGGTAAGGCCTTGAGCAACCGGAGCGCCGAAAATACCTTTCTTGGTGTATGGAAGTGGTTGCGGTTTCAAAGAGGACATTGCTGGGGAGATCAGAGGCTCGAGACGATAACTTATCGGATCTGTGGGATGGAAGATGTTGAAGATGCGTTGGCACTTTGGCGACGAGGTAGTGATCTCAAAATGGCTTGCCTTTGTAGAAGAGGACGACCCTGCGGAATCTCCTAAGAAAGGATCATCTGTCGGAAGATGAGCTTCCGGATGTAGCTTGCTTTGTGAGAGACGGGCTGCTATAGTTTTGCCGCTCAGCATCTGGAAGAGACCAATTGGCGAACCAAGGGCGTAGAAGTCCTCAACCTCGAAATCCAGTTTCAAATCATCTGCACGACGATGGTGTTTATACCGTTCCCCGTGTATCCTTTCTTCCTTCTGCTGGCAGAGAAGATCGAACATGATGGCTGAGCCGAGAGAGTGCCCCACTAGGCTGACTTTTCCATTGAAGTTCGGATTGCGATCTTTGAAAAGTTGGAAGATCCTGTTGCATTCCCGAACAACAATTCGAGATATGTGACTCTTGTAAGCAGGGCTCTGATAAAGTAGAACGTCCAGTGCAAGATCGGTAATGAGATTCCGTACGGCGGGAACTCCATCGACGGTGATATCCTCAAGGCTAGGGTATTCGTCGTCTTCGATAGAATGAGCGTCTCCCAGATCAAACTCGCGTCTGTTGTGTTTCAAACTCTGCTTCGGGAAGTCGAGGAGATGTCGCCAGACGATAGGCAGGACCTGAACGCGACAGTTCTTGGGCAGTCGGTCCACCTCACTATTCAGGGCCTGCAAATCCGCGGAATTGGCGTAGACAGACTTCATCGTTTTCCGGAGAGTATTGACATCGTGGACGAAGTTCACAGATTCCATTCTCATGCCCAAACGCTGGCCAATCCCGTGTGTGACCAACAAGAGATGCTCAATCTCGCGGCCCTGTTCTTCGCCCTCTTGCTCCTTATAGTCTTCTCTCATTTCTCGTTCAGCACGCTTGCGCACCTCTTCCTCTTGTTTCTCAAGATCTCCAGGGTCAGCAGAAGCCATTAGATTCGACATCTGGCGCTCCAGTGTTCGGCGACGAGCTTCGGACGGAGTCTCTTCTGCGTCACTCTGCTCTCCCGAAGAAGTCTCTGCGGGCTTCGATCCATCCTTTGTCGGAGTTTCCGCTTTGGCGTCCGTTTCTGCATCCTTCTCATCTTTTCCAGGTTTTTTCTTGACCTTCTCTTTCTCCTTCTCCTTCTCGGCTTTGAGATCCACAAATCCCCGTATGAGTTTGACGCCGGCAAAATGCCCACCTCCAGCAAAGCGTTGGTACATGGTACTGCTCATACGAGACAGGAAATCATCGGTGAGAAGCCAAGCGGTAGTGGAGTCCTGGTAAGTGACAACAGAATTCATATGAGCTCCGAAAAGTCGATGGGTCTTTGGCTGCTCTTGTACGGGAGCCTCCTTCGATTCAGGGCCGGAACTCTCTGGAGCTGATTCACTTGCTGCATCTGCTGGACCCGAGGCAATGGTTGCGGATCTTGATAAGCCTTTGGATGATCTATTCGGATCTTCACCAGGTGGCATTGAGGTCGGTCGAGATTTGGGTTGCGATCCAGCGCGTGGGCGGTCATGCTTGGCGAACCGCCAGGGCTTTATCTTGATATATCCCTCTTCCAGCTGTGTCGCCAAATTCTCGTCACAGGGTCGAAGAGTCGTGGCGCTTTCTAGTTAAAGTGGTTAGTATTTTCCAAAACGCCGATTGCTAACACCGATAGATACCTTGGTAAAACCACGTGCCTCGTCGCACTTCATATACAGGGCCAATCCAGTACGCAGGAGCAAGCTCTCGCTCCTCGACGTCCACATCGAAAAGAAAGTCCTCGTTCACCGGCACCTTGGCCTTGAGCGGGCCATCTGGCTCTGACCTCTCCCAGCGAACGTGACGCTCTTTTATTTGCCACTGACGTGGCTCGTCTTTTTGTGCCTCTGCAGCATCCCCGCCTTGGTTCTGTAGCTTCTTGCGTTCAGCCTCCTCTGCTTCGTCGCAAATCTTTTGAAACGTAGCTTCGATAGCACGGGAATCGCCGGGAGAGAAAGGATTCCATTTCTTCGGCTGAGGAGGCTTGTCCTGTTTGGACGCATTATCGGCGAATATTATAGCTTTACGCTTAGGGATCTGCAGGTTCTCAGCAGGCGCTCTCGGATATGCAGCAGCAGGGATGGCAGAGTCGCGCATACATCGACGGCGTGGAACCACTGCACGCTCAGCGGCGGACAGTCTCTCGGGTACTTCTTCAAACTCAGACGGTGCCTATGTGTCACGGTATGATCGGCGCCTCTGCTCTGCTGGGTGAGATTGAGCTCGGGAGGCTGCTGGTCGGCGGCATCGGGGGCGGGGTGGGTCTGAGGAGTCTGGTTCCTCGAGCCCCAGGGCGAGATGGCGTTGATGCCCGCAGCGAGGTAGGAGCCCGAAGACTTCGCGTCCGGCGCAGACATTCTCTCGCCGGGCGGGCCCTCGCGGGCCTGGAGCCTCGTCAACCAAGTCTGAGCCTGCTTGACGAGGGCGTCGGCGGGGAGAGCGGGGGCGCGACGCTTGAGATGATGGAGGAAGTAGGCGGGGATGCCTCGGCGGGCCAACGTGAAAGAAATGCAGGAGTTAGTAGAAGAATGAAAGCTGGTGCAGTGGGGAGCGGACGGGCCCAGGAGCTCAGCTGCTATACGAGAGCAGCGATTGCGGTCAGCACGCCTGGACCAGGAGGGTCTTGCAAGCGAAACAGGAACAACGTCACAGGAAACACATGGCGTTCCCCTCCGCCCCAGCTCAGCCCTACTCGCCGAGCCCCGATGCATCTTGCCCTCGGCCCGGAGCCGCACCGCGACGCCTCGCCGGCCCCGCGCCCGCTCTCGCCGAACTCACGCCTTACTCCCACTCCTGCACGTCGTGTCTGGTTCTCGGTCACCGGAATCCAACTGTCGCCATCCATCCCAGCCCGTAGTCTCGCCTACCTCGCTCGCCTGTCCTGCTCTTTCGTTTGCGATTTCCTCACCTCCGAACTCATCTTCGGTCACTTCTCGCGCCTGGTCTATCTGAGACACTGTGGATCAGCTGTCTTGCCGTCGCGCCTCGCTGCATCGTCACCCCGTGCAGCGGCGTTTCATTTCCGCCGCAAAACATCGCCCCCATCCTTGAAGATGCTGTCTGTAGCAGGAAACCCTATCCCATGCAGTCTATCTGTTCTCGAAATGGAAGCCCGCGTCGAAAGTCTAAACTATTATCGCTCAATTTTGTGAATACGCGATGCCCTTCCAGCCGTCATCAGGACCTCGTTTTATCACTTCCTATCACACACTGGCCTGAGAATGAGCATTAATCCACAGCTACTCGCAAGTCCACCGCGGGCCCTGTGGTTCTCCTTCAACATAATTTCTCGGCTCAGCGAGAATTACTGAGTTCTGCAATATAGGATAAGGACGCGAACAGCTCAATTGCTATACTAATTCTTGTCGTTAGAGCTAGATTCTCTCCTAGACAGACAGAAAGACAACTATCTTGTGCTTCACGTGGACGTTATGGAACTGCAGATACCTTTAGGGAAAAAAAAAAAAAAAACCTCCGATGAAGGGCTGGACACTCGGTGCTTTCAGTTTTGACACAGGATGTGACAAAGTCAACTTGTGCCCATTCAAAGCCTAAACTAAGATGACAGCAGAGTACACTGAAACCGAGTGCACCAAAACTTGGATGAATCATGAAAAATCCTGGAAGAGACCCTCTTCCTCCTGAGAATTTGAAGGACAATCTCCTCAAACATCCTACAACTCTCGCGACTGCTTACAAGACAAGTCACATAAGCTATCAACAATACGCCACATTGCTTTTACCCCGGTTCCAGATCTAAGGGCCGAATTATGGGGTATTGCATAGCCCAGTAAGTGATCGGCAGCACACAGGAGCTTTCACCGAGCTCATAACTGCATTAGGAAGGTCGCCGATTTTCGATTCCTGCAAACACTGGGAATATTCGGATCGAAGACTGTGAGCTGCTGCGACCTATCTCCTGGGCGGACATGTCGCTTCAGCCTCATACCAAGTGACTTGCAGGACTGACCTGAGGCACCAGAGCAATGAGAAGATCAGTGGATGCGGTGTGGAGTCAGTAGGAATCACTGCCGCAAACCTCTCCACCTATCTGGCCCTGCACCATATGCAACGGAAAACCACGGCTTGATTCGGAACGTAACAAAGGTCCGTAACGCCGAACAAGCCACTCGCGCTAGAGATCCATCATAGTCTCTGCCTCCCGTTCAGTATGCTTGAAGAATGCAGGGTAGCGATCGCTAGCTCACACCAAGACCCAGGCACCCATTGGACGCCCTTAGCAAGGTGAGATCCGATAGACCTCATGGGTGTGCCGCACATCACAGCAGGCCAGAAAATAATCCGGCTCTAATGATGCCCATGTCCACCACTCATTGGACGGACAATTGTAGCCACGTCGTCTTTGTTTCCATCAACAGCACTCTGAATACAAGGTGGCCCGCGATCTGCGCGCAGATGACCCATTCTCCTTACACGTCTCCAGGCACCGAGACCTAACAAGCAAGTATCTCCGCTACTGCTTGACATGAGTGCAAAAAAGCTTGTAAATCTACGATGATCTCGGCTCCACGTATCCTTCGCGACTCATAAGCACCCAGCAATTAACTTTTGAATACAGAAATTCTTTGACGGGCTACCGGATAGTTGACTTTGTGCGGCACAGACGCAAAAGTTGGCAATCCATGCATGATTAAGAGTCTACCGCTGTGTATCGCCGGATCAAAGGCCTGTGCAAGCTCGCAATACGCCGAAGGCTGCACATGCATATCTAGAAATGGGCCTGCAGCCACAGACACGGCTGGTGCGTTATTTCGGCTGCACAATTCAGCGAGACGGCAAGCGTTTCACAAAGAGGCAAAGGTCTATCATCTTTCGGACGCCGGCTGCATCACGGCCACGACCCTGCTTCTGGCCGCGTGCCGCTTGACTTGGTTTCCGGTGCGTGTTCGTCCCATGCGGAGAGCTTACATGGGCCAACCAGCGATCCCCCAGTCAGTGGGGTCCAATCTCCCAAATGGTCCCCGTATCGCTTTTCTCTCGTGGCGGCCGCGGTAACCCCGGAAAGCTCAGCTTCTCGTTGCCGGTGAAATGCTTGGCCAACAACGCGACGCGGAGGTTGAGCATGGCGGAGGCGTCAGATTGTCAGGTTGACCGGTCTATCGAGGCCTGGTACGGACGGATTGCGAGGGCAGCGCGCTTGATGTAAGCTCACAGCTTCTCTCGACCGACAGCCAGGATTGATGAGGAGAGATCCCATTACCATGGGAAATGTGCATATGCACAACGTGCCACCCTTGGGCGAACCAGGAGAAGAACCAACATGCGGTTATACGACATGCCCCAGAAATGTACACTGTACAACGTTTGTGAGGATATTGAAATGGAACCCGCAAGATCCGGGGGGGGGGGGCGTTCGTAGCTGCACGCCTCAGAAGGGGGGAACCCGACCAGCCGACAGCTATACGAGGGCAGTCCGGGCGTATTGGCGAAGGTTAAAGGTCTATCCACCGGCGTCCGAGAGCCAGTGGAGAGCAGCGGACGACGTAAGGGGCTAGCCGCGCGCGTCCGGCGTCCCGGCAGAGAGGAACGTCACGGGATGCTCACTCCGGGGTGAATCTTGCCTTCTGACAAAAACCTCACGTTCTTTTGGCATCTCGACTTCGAGCTCGCCTTGGGGATTCGCGGGTGGTTCTCGCCAAGCAGGCTGAGGAGGTAGGGAAGCTGCAGAAGGCCAGCTCGGTACTGACTCGAGATAACGCAGTTCCCAACCGCCGGACTCCATGCGCATCCGCAATGGCCAGATTTGGGCGCGGCGACAGGGATTTTTCCCCGCGTTGTCTGCAGGCATTAACTTTTACCCCACACTTCAGCGCCAAAGCTATTGTATCGAAGTGCCGCCGACCAACCCTCAACCTCAACACACCGCGCTCGCCCGACGTGATCCGCAGAGCGACCTCTTGACCGATTGTGACGGATTCGACACCACGAAGGTTAGCTGCTTTCTTCCGGTGCTTCCAACGGCGGCTTTGGGCGGCCCCTAGCGTTTTGCGGGGAAATAAAGTAAGCGGGGACGGGTGGCTGGCGGCGGCCTCCCACGTTGACGCACTAGCGTCGAGCGACGCGTGTGGGGAAACGCGCAGCACCGCAGGCAACATGACACGATTGAGGCTTTGTACTCGTAAGTACCATGTGCGAGGATGGTACCCTGCCCCCATCTTGAGCCATCCTACGGCCCACGTGTTGTCTCGCGCCGCACTTTCCTTAATCCCGTTGTCATCGTGCGCCGGTGTGTCGTCCGCTTCGAATCCTCCCTTGGACCATTTTTCAAATTCCCGCAGGCTACATGAACACTTCTGAAGAGGGTTCGGCCGAGTCGGTAACGGGCTGGGGCACGCGGAGATGTATCTTCCATCCATCCTGGACATCGGAAGATGCGACAAGGGAAAGTGTCGAGCGGAGCTAATTCACCCAGCGGGATGCCTGCATCTGCTCCACCTCCTTTACTTCCGCACGCCAACCGCCCAGAAAACCACTCAGCCGTCCGCCAACCGCAACTTGCCGGTCGCCCTCCGCTAGGTACGTATCAAGTGGACTAAGGGAATCTCTCTCCGAGATGCTCCCACCCCCTGGCTCCCAATGAGGGTCCACCATGCTCATGACCGGCACCAACCTTGCCTACCATGCGGGGAGGCATAGCCCATACGATTATCAGAACCCATGTCACTTGCAGGAGCCCCACGCGTCAGGCGGCGGTGCCCAGACCATTGGAGCTCTTGGGGGCAACGGCCCCATGGGTCCACAAGTCTCGAAAACGGAGACTCGTCAGCCACTGCTTCCTTCCTCTGTGCCGACGATCGACTGAGCGGGGTCAGGAAGGGGATAAATACGCCTGCCTGTCTCCTCCTTGCAATTTCTAACAAGTTCTTAAGGCGCTGAACTTGACCAATTCTTCGCCTGAGACTGTCAACCCACTTTTCCCTTCCCCAACAAACAACATCTAATTTGGTATCTGCCCAAGATGACGATTCCAGAGGAGGTTGATATCATCGTCTGCGGTGGTGGTTCCTGCGGGTAAGTTCCTCATCATAAAGCGAAATTCCGTTCCATGATCTAACGAGATAACAGTTGTGTCGTTGCTGGCCGGTTGGCCAACCTCGATCACAATTTGCAGGTGATGCTCATTGAGGCTGGTGAGAGCAACCTCAATGACCCGTGGGTGTTCCGTCCGGGTATCTACCCTAAGAACATGAAGTTGGACAGCAAGACTGCATCCTTCTACTACTCGCGGCCGTCTGAGTGGCTTGCTGGTCGTCGTGCCATTGTCCCATGTGCCAATGTTCTGGGAGGCGGCAGCAGCATCAACTTCATGATGTATACGCGCGCCTCGGCATCCGATTATGACGACTTCCAAGCCAAGGGGTGGACCACCAAGGAACTCATCCCACTGATGAAGAAGCATGAGACTTATCAGAGAGCTAGTAGGTTTCGTTGCGATTTCTCACTGTCGAATGTGCTTCTAATTCATCGCAGGCAACAACCGGGACATCCATGGATTCGAGGGTCCAATTAAGGTCTCCTTTGGAAACTACACCTATCCTATTATGCAAGATTTCCTTCGTGCCACCGAGTCCCAGGGCATCCCTACTACCGACGATCTCCAGGATCTCGTTACTGGTCACGGTGCCGAGCACTGGCTGAAGTGGATTAATCGGTGCGCTCTTTCTCTACGTTCAACTGGTTGAACTAGATGCTAACCTACATTTAGCGATACTGGCCGCCGCTCTGATTCGGCACACGCTTATATTCACAGCACGAGGTCTGTTCACCAGAACTTGCACCTTGTCGTTAACACCAAGGTGGACAAGGTTATTCTCGATGGTGACCAGGCGGTCGGTGTCCAGACTATTCCGGCCAAACCATTGCATCCCAAGCAGAAGCAGCAGCCGAAGATCTACAAGGCTCGTCGGCAGATTATCGTTAGTGGCGGCACTCTGAGCTCTCCGCTCATCCTTCAGCGCTCTGGCATTGGTAATGCTTACCATGTGCGCCCCTCTCTAATTCCCAACCCACTGACAGCTCAATAGGTGACCCCGAGAAGCTGCGCAAGGCTGGCGTCAAGCCACTCGTCAACCTGCCGGGTGTTGGTCTTAATTTCCAGGACCACTACCTGACATTCGCCCCCTACCGGGCGACTCCGGAGACTGAGTCGTTCGATGACTTCGTCCGCGGTGATCCCATCGTGCAGCAGAAAGTTATCGATCAATGGTATGTGCACTCCCCAACTCCGGTAATTATTCGGCTGTCCTCGAAACCTAACGCACTGCAGGAATATCAACGGTACCGGTCCTCTGGCCACCAATGGTATCGAGGCTGGCGTCAAGGTCAGGCCCACTGAAGAGGAACTCCGGTGGATTGATACCTGGCCCTTCCCCGAATTCCGATCTGGCTGGGAGAGCTACTTCAAGGATAAGCCTGACAAGCCAGTCATGCACTACTCGGTCATCTCCGGGTGGTTCGGTGACCATATGCTCATGCCGCCGGGCAAGTTCTTCACCATGTTCCACTTCCTGGAGTATCCGTTCTCGCGTGGCTCGACGCACATCGTGTCACCGAACCCCTACGAGGCGCCTGACTTCGATGCTGGTTTCATGAATGATAAGAGGGATATGGCCCCGATGGTCTGGGGCTACATCAAGTCCCGTGAGACCGCTCGCCGTATGAAGGCCTATGCCGGTGAGGTGACGGCCATGCACCCCTTCTTCGCATACGACTCGCCCGCGAAGGCTCAGGATCTTGACTTGGCCAACACCAAGCAATACGCTGGCCCAGATCACCTCTCTGCTGGCATTCAGCACGGCTCATGGAGCCGGCCACTTGAGGCTGCGAAAGAAACCTCTCCCAACTACATCAACTCGCACTCGCAGCCCGTTCGCGACGACTTGGAGTATACCAAGGACGACTTGCTGGCGGTCGAGGAGTGGGTCAAGCGTCACGTTGAGACGACGTGGCACTCGCTGGGTACTTGTTCGATGGCGCCGCGTGGCGGCAACAGCATCGTCAAGCACGGTGTTGTCGACGAGCGCCTCAACGTGCACGGCGTCAAGGGCCTCAAGGTTGCCGACCTGTCCATCTGTCCGGACAACGTCGGCTGCAATACCTACTCGACTGCCCTGCTCATTGGCGAGAAGTGCGCCGTTCTCACCGGCGAGGATCTCGGATACTCGGGCGCCGCTCTCGACATGAAGGTTCCGACTTACCACGCACCCAGAGAGATCACCCATCTCTCCAGGTTGTAAGCTGTCAGCTTCGTTATAGCGTTGAGGCTCTCTTCCTTGGAAGATCGACGCCTCCGCTAGTGGTTTGAACGGGGATGGGAAAAGTGGTTTACGAGTCTCACTTCACTGGCCTATGTTGCCTACGCTCGGGTTGGCTTTTCTGGCTTTTGGTTTTCATTATGTTCAGTTAGCCGCGCTCAGTATCAGTCGGTCTTTACCCTCTGTTACTGTTCTTTGTAACTAGTATGAAACACGACGGTGTTGACGAATCTTATCGAACCCTTCCGCCGTGAGATGCTCTCGCATGTTTTTCCAAAGTTTCAGCCCATAGATCGAACCGTTCCCCTTGCCGGTACGTCTTGAGCCTTCTCAGTGGGAACGCCCGAATTAATCTATCTGGAACAATCGCACTAGCGCGGAGCTGTAGATGGTTCCGAATTGAGTTCCTGCTTCTTGGCTGTATACCGCTCAGAGGTAGAGAAGACCGCCTGGGCGCAGCGATGTTCTGCACCTAGCCGGCGACGATTCCGCGTCGGCGCTACGGTAGCGACTAGCTTCCCTTTCCTGAGGGATTTATGTCCGTTCGAAGCGGTAAACGGTTGTGGCAGCCAAGACGAAGGCTTTCTTCCGCGAAAAGGCTAAGCGTCCCGAGGCTTAGGGAGCTTAGGAAGCCAAACAAGCATCAGCATGGCGGCGACCCGACGACGGAAACGAAAGCTGTCCCATAGACCCTTTCGATCGTCCGTCCGGGCGACGGTGTAGCAAACAGAGCACATGGCGTAAAGCGCAGCGCGGCCGGGCTGAGACGTAGCTGCAGCGATGGTTCCCCGCGGCCAGAAATAGCGTTTCAGCGAAGGATTGTGCAGCACAGCGGCGGGCGTAAGCGCGGGGTCCGGCTCGCTCGAAGTTCATCAGGCGGGCAGCAGTAGGGCGGCAAAATCGTCCGGATCGGCGGTGTCTCCACAGATCGTCGTCTCGCCAAAAGCTCATCTTGACCGCAACCATTGGCCTCGCTGGCAGGAGTTGCGGAACCGCAGGCAGGAGTGCTAGCTGCGCTGGCAAACGGCGGGCGGCGAGGGGCGCCCAGGCGTCAGCCTGTGTGGTGGAAAAGCCGCCAATGGCTGCCAGGTGGAAGACGGCAGCTTACAGCCGGGCGGGCGCGCATTGAGCAGCCTAGGTCGCCCGCTGACGTCATGCTGAAAGTTGGCCCTGTTTTGCATCGACGCTGGAAGGGGAGCCGCCCGCCTGGCGCCACCAACCCCTGCCCGCTGCTGCCGCCAGCTGCTGCTGCTGCTCCCACCTTGTCACACCCGCCCTCTCGTCGTCTTTCCCTTTTTTCCTTTCTTCTCAAATCACTCCTGTCGCTTTCCACCTCTGCAAGTTGTGCCTTTCCCCGCATCGCCGACGCCCATTCGCGTGCGCGGAAGCTGTTCAGGCCTGCGGTGCTGCAAGCCCTCCTCCGCCCCACATCCTGCTCCAATCGAGATAGCACCGTGGTCTGCGCGTTGCGGCCTAGACACCATGATCCGCACGCCAATCTTGCTGCTCGCAGCCCTGGACGCGTACACCCTCGCTGCCGCCGTCCCAGCTCCAGCTGCTACCGGGGACCTTCATGCAGCTCAGCGTCCAATCGACGCCGCCCGTCCGCTCGTTACGCCCTCGCCCTCGCTCAACGAAGCTACTCGTACCTACCACGACCGCCGTGACCTTCTTGACGACATCAAGAGCGGCGTTGATTCGGCATTGACTGCCCTGGGTTCTAACATTCCCAGCTACGTCGCTAGCGGTACGTCGTTACGCCATATGTCTGTCATTCCACTGTCCCGCGGAGCGCTAATACCAGGCTACAGGTGTCGCCAACTTCTTCCAAAACTTCCCGTCTGGTACTGCTGTTCAGAGCTCTCTCGGCCTCAGCGACGACCAGCTCGCCGCTCTGCCAACCCAGGTGCTCAACATCCCTCCTTATGGCAACTGGACCGATCAGGGCTGGAACGTTCGTTTCCACGGCAATGTCTATAAGCAGCCCAATACCAGCAATGATACACTCAACGACTTAGCCAATGTCTTTCTGATTGACACGGACATCAAGGACTTGCCCGCCTCCCAGCAAGACCAGGCTCGTAACCTGACCGCCGAGATATTCATCGTGCAGCAAGGCAATGAAACAGTGCAGCTCAGTCTCGAGCCGGCACCCAGCGCAGGAGGCGACGGTGAGCCTGGAGGTGGTGGCGCTGTCACGCCTTCCGGCGGCAATCAGACGATCGTCTTACCGTACCCTACAACTGGTGAGGGAGACTTCGACGCCTTCGTGCCCATTGCCAATACAACCGGTGGTCTTACCGCCGGTAATGCTACCGAGGAGGTTCAACGCCTGAACGTCTATGCCAACAACAGCGACCTGGGCAACGCGACCGCATACCTGGTGCCGCCGCGTGGTCTCACCATCGTCAGCGACATCGACGATATTCTGCGTGTGACTAAGATTTACCAGCCGAAAGAGGGATTGCTAAACTCTTTTGCGCGTCCGTTTACGCAGTGGGAGAACATGCCCGACATCTATGCCAATTGGTCGAGATCGTTGCCGAATACGCATTTCCACTACCTGACCACTACTCCGGAGCAGGTGACCAGGAACTACATGGATTTCATTTACAAGACGTACCCTGGTGGTAGTTTTGATACTCGTAAGTAACATCTTCTCTGACATGGTGAACTGGACATTGAGAGCACGATCCATCGTTGGCAGTCCTGTTTGAACGAGAAGCTGAGTTGAGATTGTACCAGGCCCGCTAAATTTCTCTGATGTGGATGCGACCCTAAGCATTAGAAAGTTCCTCCTGGACAAAATCTTCCAAACATTCCCGGAGCGGAAATTTGTCCTTGTCGCCGACACGTCAAACTCTGATGTGATGAAAGTAAGCGAGCATTTCCATCTTTCCAACATATGCATTCCAAATTGACGTTCAAACCCTTCACCGTAGGATTACCCTCAAATGGCCAAGCAATACCCGAATCAAGTCCAATGCATTTTCCTCCGCAACACGTCGGCGACCGACGACGGCGACAAGTTTCCGTACGACACATCCGGCTTCAAGAACCTAAATCAACAATCATACATGTTCTTCAAGGTGCCCAACGACCTGACCAACCTTGACATCGAGAATGGCAACTGCCTCAACGCCACCATCCCTCAGAATGTCACCTTCTCAACGCAGGACGAACTGCTGGGCATTCATGGCGATAGTGCAGCGGCGCGGCCGGTAAACGTACCCAGTAAGAGCGGCGTGTTCGGTCTGGTTGTCGCGTTAGGAGTGGCCGTATGGATGGGCTTGTAGTGATGTCAGGGAAAGATGCACTGGGTTTTACTTTCCGTTCGATCACGAGTTATTTCTACACGATTGATGATGGGCGTAACGAGAGATGATGATGCTGGGTGGAGGAGTTGGAGGGGGCTGCGGCCTGGTGCCGCTTTCCCCACCGTCAAGGCTCTAGATGGACGGACTTTATTGCTGGTGGATACCGTTTTTTTGGATCGAAAGTACATATGGATTGAGTCACCCAGCATGTTCTAATGGGAGAGGCGGCGGATGTTTTGTATAGAGGGTGCGACGACCAGCTCTGTTGGATTAGGCTTCGACACTAATAATCCTACTGAGGTCTGATTCGGAGCGAGGCGACCGGATCAGACGATGGCGATGAGAGAGAGTCTTGAAAGGCAACTGTAGCGGTGGAGGCGCGTGATGCAGCTACTACCTGCCTACTACTTTGTAATAACTGAAAGAGAACAATTAATTCAACACTACGCATCGCGTCTCACTGGAATCAAGTCTTTTGTGGTTGGGAATAATTTACGGTGCACAAGAAACGGGTAAGAACAAACGAGTGAGGCGGATGCGGATGGTGAGCAGCAGAGGCTAGTAGATACGAAGGGAGAGACAGACAGGCGCAAGACGGGGCAGGAGGAAGAGGTGGGCTAAACGAGCGAAGACGGTGGGGAAGAGGCGGGTGGGTAAGTGGGTAAAAGGTGGGGTGGGTAGGCAAGCGGTGGGTGGGTACCGAGAGAGGCGAGTGTGAGGCGGTGGAGAGGAAGACGGCGGCAAAAAAAAAAAAAAAAAGGAAAGGAAATTGGCCAGTCAGATTGGTTAAAGATGATGTAGGTCAATCACGGGTTTACTGTGGTCGGATTACGGACTGGACAGTCAAATTCGTAGTGGTCGGGACATATGCCGTTTCTACTTTCCACCTCGTCTCTAATTGCGAAGGCAACCGGTGCTTATTCTGCGGTCGAGATAGGAAAAGAGAAGTGCATAAGCATGAATTTCGTAGGTATCAGTTTATCTACATCAATATAAAAGTGTGCTCGCAAAACTATGCATCAAAACCTGTGATCCAGGAATTTTGCAGTAGATCTCTCATGCTCTTCCCGTTCAGCTCTACATGGATCTCCTTCCTGTTTTACGTCTCTATTCCGGCTGGGCAGAGGCCGAACGCTCGCGCTTGGGTGAGTGTGGAGGGTGGAGGTTAAGACGGCTTCCACTTCTGGGAAGTCCGAACCTCGCTTGCATTTGACACCTCCTCGTTGATATCTGTCGCTTCCTTCTCTCCTCACCTCCACTGCTCCCTCGCTGTTCCCACCGTGTGACAAGGAACCTTTGACTCAGCATTTACAGCATGGGCTTGATGTTGTCGGCGACCTGGAACGGGGCCTCGGTCTTGGCCTTGACCTCATCGACGGTCACGCCCTCGGCGAGCTCGACCAGGGTGAGGCCGTTGGTGAAATCGACATCGAAGACGCACTGAATCGTGCATTCGTCAGCAGGAAATTTCTAACGGACAGAAAAATTCGGGTCGAGAAATAAATGCCTCCCCGAAGGGAACATATTGGAAATTTATGAACTCACCAGATCCGTGATGATCCTGCTCACGCACTGCTTGCCGGTGAGCGGGAACTCGCACTGCTTGAGAATCTTGGGGCGGCCCTTCTTGTCCGTATGCTCCATGGTGACGACGACTTTGGTATTCTGGGGGTTGCTGACAAGGTCCATGGCACCGCCGAAGCCCTTTATCTTGCCGGGAAGCATCCAGTTGGCGAGGTCGCCACGGGCGGAGACCTGCATGGCACCGAGGATGGTAAGGTCGATGCGGCCGCTGCGGATCATGCCGAAGGACTCGTCGGAGCCAAAGGTGGCAGCACCAGGGCGGAGGGTGACCGTCTCCTTGCCGGCGTTGATGAGGTCGGGGTCTTCCTGGCCCTTGGCCGGGTAGGGGCCCAGGCCGAGGATGCCGTTCTCGGACTGGAGCTGCACTTCGACGCTGTCGTCGACGAAGGACGGGGCGAGCATGGGCATGCCGATACCCAAGTTGGCGTACATGCCGTTCTTGAACTCCTTTGCTGCGCGGCGGACGATGCGCTCGCGCTTGGAGGCGGCGTCGCCGGAGCCCAGGGCGGACGAGACGGCGTCGGCCGGGTCCTTCGCATTGACGACCTTCTCAATGTTCTTGGGCTCGGTCGCCTGGATGACGCGCTTGACGTAGATTCCCGGGACATGCACTGCGGCGGGATCGATCTCGCCGACCTCGACGATGTGTTCGGCCTCGACGATGGTCGTCTTAGCATTCCGGGCCATGGCGCCGTTGAAGTTCTGCGCCGCGAAGCGGAACTGCACATTGCCCAGCTTGTCGGCCTTCCACGCCTTGACAAAGGCGTAGTCGCCCTTGATCGCCTGCTCCATCACGTAGCTCTTGCCGTCAAAGACCTTCACGTCGCGCGGCTCCGAATACTGCGCGATGCTGCCATCTGGGTTGAACTTGAGGGGCAGCTCACCCGTCTGCACGACGGTACCGAAGGCGGCGGGCGTGTAGAAGGCCGGGATGCCGTGGCCGCCGGCGCGGCAGCGCTCCGCCAGCGTGCCTTGCGGCGTCAGCTCCAGCTCGATCTCGCCCTTCAGGTACTTCTGCTCAAACACCTTGTTCTCGCCCACGTACGACGCGATCATCTTCTTGATCTGGCCGGACTCGAGAAGCAGGCCCAGACCGGAGCCAACGACGCCCGCATTGTTGGACACGGCCGTCAAGCCCTTGATGGAGGGCGTCTTGTGCACCTGGTTGATCAGCGTGTCGGGCACGCCGCAGAGGCCGAAACCGCCGCACAGCAGGGTGCTGTCCGATTTCATATCCGCGATGGCCGCTTCCGCGGAGGGCAGCACCTTATTGATCTCGAAGCGCCGTGTTGATGAGGCGAATGTGCGCGCGAGGAGGACGGACTGACGGGCACACATCAGTTTCTGGTGGCTGCTGCTTGTCGACAGGAGGACTGACCTTGGAGGAGCTGGAGGAGGTGAAATACCGCGCAGTGCGCGTGCACAGAGCTATCGACGACGGCATGGCGAAGGCGATGTGGAGGAAATATCTTCTTCTGCACCGAAGGAGTTGAGCAGGCTTTGCCTTAAGCAATTATCCTCAGCAGCAGCTTTTTGGAACTGATCAAGAGGGCTGCAAGGTGTGCGGAGCTCGGATCCCGACGCGCGCGTATAGCTCTCACCCACTCACGGAGCGGAGGGTCAAGAAAGCAAGAGTAGAGAGGGATTGGGGAGGGCAAATTGAAGGTCTGGGGAGAAAAGAAGAGGGAAGGAAGATTGTAGAGAGTCGGCGTTGTGTTTTGGGCGGCCGCCATGGCTTTCCGGAAGCTGTCGCGGTAAATGGCGGGCTTGTCCCCAAGCTTCCCACCGCAGGGGAAGACGACAGGAGGGGGAAAGCTTCAGGCTTCGGCTATGAGCGACGGGTATCCCCCACACCGCGGAACTGCGCCCGCCTGAGCACCGTCGGAACGCCCACCTCTTCGACCTCTCGTTCCCGCCGGAATTGCCTCCCTTTCCGTGCCTTGCCGGCTTGTCCTCCTGTTGCGCTTTGGCATGCTTTCCGGCTGCTGCAAAATACGTGTGTTCGTACAAAAAGATCCCACTCAGACATGTAGCATTGGAACAGAGCTGGCAGAATGTTGAAAAAGAAGATGCCGCTGCACTGTAAGAGTGTTCTCCCGGCGACCCTCGGCTAAGTCTTCTCCCGATTGCGGTGCAGCTACCCGGCTCCCGAACGGATGCGCGCCTCAATGATTGCCAGTCAGCAGAAACAGGTGCGACGTCGTAGCGCTGGTGAGCTCTCTTCCTCCAATTGATTTGTTCCGGTTTCGTCCCGTATCTTTCTCGTGCGTCCGAGGTTCACAAAACAGGCACGCACTCTCTACCGCAGCATGTCTCAACGCCTGCCCCATGTTGGGCCATCTTTACCCCGCAAGCTGACAGCCCCTCACCAAGCGACTCATTGGCCATTGACACGACCCTGCAAGTTGAAACCACCTGCGATATCGCACTCCCGTACGCAGGCTCCCAAAGAGGAAATCCACACATGAAGTCCTCGACAGCACCACTCGTAGCATACCACGTCTCCCATTCTACTCGCACCCGAGAACCGTCCGAAACATGATCTTGTCTCGACCGTGGCCGCACCTTGTGGAGGCAGATGAAATCATTTCCAAACCACTTTTGAAAATTTTGGTCTTTTTATTTTTTTTTCCCCCTTACGCTCCGTACCACGTAGCGTGCCTTTAGCTAGAGATAACCACATGCAATAATAACACCGATACACCGTCCTTCCCCACAGAGCGCCTTCACCCCAATCGCAAGTAATCCCCTTGTCGTCCCCTTAATAATACCTCCCCAGACACGTTCACTCCTTGTCCGTTCTATTCGCTCACCGTCTATGCTGGTTGTCGTTTTTGGACCTCCCAAAAGCCATTAAGCCATTACCGGATGAGCCGAAAGATATGCTCAAGTTTCCGAAAAGCGAAGAATCCGAGAAGTAGTTCCTGGGCCAATCGTCCGTTGCCAGGGAAGAGCTGCCAGACGCCTTTTCCTCCATCTTCATCCTTTTGCTGCGGCCTTGCTGATCTCCGACACAGCCTTTCTGATCGATGCTTTATTCCAAGTCATTCGTTTCTCCAGCTTGCCTCGGCCGGGGCTATTCGAGCGTTATTTTCCCAAACCCCTTTCAACCTGGTGGCGTTCTCTTGACACCCCAGATGATACTATCCATCAGCGCGTATGGGCTCGCCTCGCTATCCAAATCTGCCATCAATGGACTCTGATTCATTCCAAAAGTTGCGTCATCGCCGACAAACGCGCTGTTGATGTCGTCGATGCTGTATCCAGTCATGTTCGGTGTGCTTGACGCCGTCGTGGTATTAGGCATCATTCCCTGGGACGTATTCATCATCGCCTGTTGTTGTTGCTGCTTGCTCGCGTCTTGCAGATTCAGCAGCTTCCTCAGCGCAATCATCGAGCGGGTGACAGGAGTAGAAAGTTCGGTGGGGTCGACCTTGGAGGTAATTTCTGTGAGAACGGAGATCAACTTTTCCAGGAGCATGCGGGCGCGTTCGTTGCGTTCCGGTTCCTTGAGGATGCCAAGAAGTAAAGCGCAGCTCAGAGAACGGTGAACCGCAGCCCAAGATCGGCTTGCAAAGACCGTCATGTTCTGCAGGCCAAGGAACGCCTCGACTGTATTAGCCAGGCTGTCAATGCACGCTTTCCGTAGAGGCCGTGCCAATTCGTGGTCAGCCATAGAAGGGCTGATGGCTGGTCGGCACAATTCGGAGGTGATGTAAGACATGTGCAAGTATAACGCCCAGTGTTCAAGCTGGTTACGCATCGAACGGCATTTGCGGGAATCACGGAGGTAATCTGCCGCATCCAGCATAATTTGCTGAATCTCTTGTCGTCGTTCCGCTATCCTTGACAATGTCTCTTGCGGCGTGTGATTCAAAGCTCTTTCGCTCACAATGTCGAGTCCAACCTTGCAGAGTCGGTACATGCACTCGGTGTATGGTCGGTTTCCTGGGCTTGACTCCGGGCTTATTGGAACGGGCTCATTCGTGCTCGTAGACGAAGCTCTGTCGAAGGTGATGGAGAGCAAGCTGTCCTGCCATAACACGGACCACCATATCTTCTTACGTGTGAGCTTCATCTCTTCAGTTGTGTTTGAAGGGCACGTCCGGTGAAGTCCTTGACTCTGTGCCAGCCGGATAGTCAGACCAAGCAGCGACCAAGCAACGCCAGCATTCATGTTGTTCGACATGACGTTTCCGAGTATGAGCAGGGTCTGGATCGTTTCCAGATTAGAATGTGACAGGAAATTGGTGATCCGCAGGCACTCAAAACTACAGCAAATGTAGACTTGTGATGTTAGCTCCCGCTCCTTGCGTGGCAATGCAGAACACTGGCATCCCGACGCCAGCACGGCGAAGAGCAGCCCAACCCAGTGGAGGTTTTTTCCGAATATCGTCTGCTCCGTAACCCCGCTGATGCTCCCATCATCACTTGTTTGTGACCCTCCGCGGGCTATGAGAAACCGAAGCAGCTCTGATTCAAGCTTCTCGATATCCGCAATTGCCGGGAAAACGGTGTGAGCGGTTTCCTTATGGTACTTGAGCAGGTTCCAACAGTCCGAATCGTTCGGCAAAGCATTGCAGAGCTCGTATATGCGACTCATCGATCCGTGCGGCAACCCCCAAAGGTCCACGAACGGGTACGTGGCGCTCTCGTTGTCGAGTCCGAAGAGGGGCAGGACGTTCTTGCCGAGGAGTTCCTGAACTGGAGCGCTTCCACCTTCGCCTTTGCCCAAAGACATAACCAGCGCCGGGACCGAGCTGCTTCCCAGATGCACAGTCTGGCCAGTAATGCTGTTGGTGGTGTGGATACCCTGCGAAGGAAGCTGGCCGTCTATCTGCTTCGATGGTGTGCTCACGGCGGAATCGGAGGCGTGGTGATGATGGCCATTCTCGGCGGGCCCGGCAGCAGTCTCGGAGACGGTCTTGATGGAGCTCTTTAGATCAATCAAAGAGCGCTCGACGGTGTTGAGCTTCGAGCACAGGCGTTCCCAGTCTTCGCGGCCGATGGTGACAGTGCCGTTGACGTTGTACTGGATCCCGGCGCCGAGACCATTAGATGAGTCTTGCAGTCCGGTGCCATGGTTCATGCGTTTCGCGGGAGGATGCGACTCGGCAGGTGGATGGTAGGTGCATAGCTCGGGATGCTCTCTCGCTACAGAGTCTGTTAGCAGCCGGGGAGCAGTTAGTCAATGGCTAATGCGTCGGCATACCGATACACGTCTTGCATGGCACGGCCTGGTCGCACTTGACCTTGCGCTGGCGGCACGGGTAGCAGGCCTTGTACTCGCGGGCCTTGCGCTTGCGGCGCAAGATTTCATCGACGTCAGAGCGCGAGGCTTCGGCGGGATTGAAGTGGGCGTTGGCGGAGGCGGTGGTGCTGGGGCTCTGCGACTCCATGCCGGGCTCAGTCTTGAACATTGGGGGCGGAGTCAGAGGGGTGCGCAGGGCATGCTGCGCGGAGAGGCTGGCTCGCGACGCAGGCGCTGGAGATGGGCGGCGAATATGACGGAAGGCTGGGGGAGCAGAAGATCGGATGCGGTGCTGATGCGAGAGGCGCGAGTAATGAAGTCGGCACGCAGCGAGTTTTCGTCACTGCCAAAACTAGCCGCTGGCGTCGCGGGAAGAACACCCAGCACCGGGCCACTTATTCCCACCACCGCGCAAGGCCTGTCACGTTTCGAGAGCCCTGCACCTCTGGATCAGGGCCGGGCCCGCCGCGGATTGGCGCGCGCGCCCACACGACAATCGACGCCCGGACGCCTGAGGCCGCTGTTGGCCACGCCTTTAAAAAGATCTGCCCCAGGGTAAACCCATGCCGAAGCTGCCGCTTGGACAGCGCGACAAAATGGCGCAGGGGGCGCTGCTGATGAATCCACTCGCTGATGCGCGGTCATCACCCGTCTAGAGGCATAGCGTCGGGCGCCCACACGAAACGGACCCGCTGTGAGACGCAGCAACGATGAAAAATTGCTGTGCTGGCTGCGTGCACAGAAGCTTCGAGTGCCTCGCGCCGGCCGCGGATGCCTTAGGCCAGCCGCACTTGGGCTTGCCGTCCGGCGATCGAAAGAGCTTGTCTGGATAATGCGGCAACCTCGCCCTCAGCCCTACGCCGCCAGCCTCACGTCATTAACAGGAAATATCATAGCTGTAGCCGCGGGAGTATCCTTCTTGCTAACTCCCTCGGCCGAAATCGCCAGGGCGGCTTCCCGGTGGCCGTTGCCGGACGCATCTCCAGCCATCAAATCACGCAGCATCTAATGGCTCATCGGCTCGCTACTCCATTTTTAGTCTATCTCCAGAAGCCTTCCATGTCACGAGTGCGTGATGAGCGCTTTTTGAATCGAGCTTCTCTCGCGAATCGGCGCCGTTTCGCTTCTCCTTTCAACGACATCCTCACCGCTGTGGGGATTGCTTCACCCCCCCCTCTGAACTGGCCCGCACGATGCTGACAGCTCTGCTTTGCTGGCTGACCGGTTGCTCTAACCACAAAACCGTGCATTTTGCCGTTCAACACACCCGTGAAAGGCCCCGTCTGCGCCAGTCTACCGAGGATATTATTCAAGGAGACGTTACCGGCGGAGAGGAAAGCGTCCGCCCTGAGAGTATTCGGGACACTTCAAAATCCACGGCAGAATCCTTGCTCCTTCGCGAATAGACCGTTTTCAACGCAATTAATCTTCATTTCCTATACTACCTATCATATCTACGTATCCTCCTTTAACGGCCAATATGCCAGGTATCTTTCTCCATCATTAACTATATCTTACAAATCAAGAACGCCTTCTTTTGGTGATATCTCAATCTACAACAGACAACGCCAGAGGATTCCCTTTCTCCCAAAACATCTAACCATCTAGTGGTCTTTACGTCTAGGTCTTTGCCGCAATGTATCGAAACATTATGTGGAGGCGGGTAGGAAATCCATCGATGCGGAAATCCCGAATTCAATGCCGCGCCAGATTCGAAAGAGGAGACGAACGGCGCTAGGGACATGATAACAGGGGTCGAAACGGTCGAAATCGGTCAAGCGCCAACAACTTGTTGAGTAATCTATTGGGCATCCGTAGCAATCTTGGTCGGAGGAATGCCCTTCTCGTTCTGGTTCTCCTCGTCATCTCCGCTGTATGCAAACTTCGAGTGTCGGCGGATGGCCGCCCCCTTGAAGTAAAACACGAAAGGAATAGCGCAGCAGGCGAGACCGATGAACGCCAGGAGAGTGGTGGCCCATTGGTAGCCGAGACGGTTGTACATCTGTTCCGTGAACAAAACCACGCCTGCTCCCCAGAACGATCGGATGAAAGTCTTGGCAGCCAGCGCAGAAGCAGCTTGGTGCTGGTACGAATCGACAAGGTAGTTGTTGGCCGCGTTGTATAGGAAAATGAAACCAAAGCCGACAGGGAGGCCGCCGAGAGCGGGACCCACCCAAATGAGCCTAGGGTATGAGGTCCAGGCGAAGATGAACAAGCCAATCGGGATGAACCAGCAAGAACACATCATGGGCCACAGACGAACTTCGGCCGGCGGCTTGCCGTTGTACTTTTCCGAGAGATACAGATAGTGCTTGTTGACCCACGGCGAACAGACTGCACTGGCAACAACACCAACTGCGAGAGGGATGAACATCAGGCCAGTCGTCGAGGCACTGTATCCTTTGCCTTCTTGGAACACGATTGGATAACTAGGATCCATTAGTAGGTGCCCAAGCCATTTCCTGTGCAGTGGATCACTTACGCAACGAAGAACATGTACAGCAGTCCATACAAGACGCTCATGTAGAGGGAGATGAAGAACACAATGGGTTCAAGGAACAAGAGCTGAAAGGGCCTGAGCAAGAAGATGGACATGCGCTCTGCGAAGGAACGCTTGTCTAAATCCTCCTCAGTGACATACTTGTCATCACCCGTCTCCTTCCTCATCTTCTTCGCACGCTTAGCCAGCAGGGCAGGGGTGTATGTTTCAGGGACGGTAAAAGTGATGAGGAACCAAGCAGCCCCGGATAGGATCAATTGAATCCAGTAGAGCCATCGCCAGCCAAGACCATCAGCCAAGAAGCCACCAATCAGGGGGCCAATGGCGGGACCGATGAATCTGAATTACGGTCAGCTTGCTAATTCTCGCGCTTTAGGTGGTATTACATACGGTGCAGCACTGAACGCCGCCATAGGCACACCTCGCTCCTCGTTCTTCCACAAATCTGCTAATGTTCCGCCGACCAATGTCATGGGTGCGCTGAATGCAATGCCGTCGATGGCGCGACCGACGAGGAGGGTCGCAATATTCTTTGAAAGAGCACCGGGCAAGATGAAGAGGACGGCGATGAGCAGGGTGGAGGCATAAATCGGTCTTCTGCCGACGACCTCACTAAGGGGAGCGAATGCCATGGGCCCTACAGGGGTCTATGTCAGTAACGTTCACCTTGCCTTTGGGGTTACAAGGCAGCTTACCAACACCAAAACCGACGACGAATAGAGTGATGGATAACAAACCGACCTCTCTTGACACACCGAACTCTTGCGCTGGGCCTTCGATGTCTGCGGTAATGACGGAACTGTTAAGAGCTACGACGAAACAAGTAAAGGCCACACACATGGTGCACCACCACTTGTACGCCTTGCTCCAGTTCTTCGGGTTCTCTGGATCGTCGACCTTCCACGTCACAAGCTCATAGCGCTCGAGCTTCCCGGTCTGATGGGACTTGACCGTCTTTAGGATGGTTCCCTCAGCGGTCTCCTGGGTATATTCATCGAGGCGGGCGTCGTTGCTCAAGGTACGAGAAGGAAGATTGACAAGATCCTCTCCAGTGGGTCGTGATGAGGTTCTGGTGTGGCTGATGTTGATAGGTTGAAAACCTGTCTGGGCGAAATCCCTGGCATGTGTCTCATCGAGCTTGGTGCTCGAGCTGTCAGAGCTCGAGTCTCTTGTGTGGCGGCTCTCAGCTTCTGCCATGGTTCACAGGGCGTCACAGAAGGGTCTGATTGGAAATGACTGTGCTGAGACTACCAAACTCAGGAGTGATCAGGGTTATTATATGTGCAAGTGATGGCCTTTCCCACTCTCGGGCAGCCCTACGGCGCAGGCGGGCGACTCTCGGGATAGCAGCGTCTGATAGAACACTGACGCACCCACAATCTTAAGATCCGTCCTTGCGACAATTCAGGGTCAAGCGAAAAAGGCGGATTTCCCCAGGGACTTGCGCAAACAGGAATGATCTGACGGCGGACAACCACTCAGGTAAGCTCCAAGATATCCCCGAGCGGTCGCGCCAAGACCTTTGAGCCCGAATTTCATAGATAAAAGGCACGACGTCCGGCGCAAAGTACGAGATTTCACCCAGCAAAAGCACCTCTGGCCGGCCCAGTGACTCGGGCGACCGTCTCGGCAGCTGGAGCTGCAATCCTTTATCTTGGGCGTCTCACAGCTCCGACTTTCGCAGCTCTGCCTTCCCCCCCAACGCCGAGTTTTACGCGAGCAGTCCCGTGCTCGCAGCTGCCGTGGCGCGCTGGAGCAAGCCACGTCTGCTATTGTTGCTGTATCAGCGCCAGGACGATCATGTGAAGTTCCTCCTGGTCAACTGGGCGATCTGTGAGCTCATATCTGCGACGGCCGTGAGGGTTGAAGTAGGTGTTGACGGGAGTCGGGCGCAAGGAGTTGCGTGCAGGGCCCGAAGCGCAAGCGAGTCATGCAACGCTCGCTCATGGGGGCGTCAAGCTGATATCATGCAGGCAGGTTGTCCCGCAGTGCAGCGCGGGCTGGGCGGAGTGTTGTGCAATGGTTGCATGTCAGTGCAGGGTTGCGTATGGCCAGACCGCATCCCCGCGTTTATCCCAGAGATTCTTCAAAGGGCGCAGGATCACAGCGGCAAGCGTGCATAAAGGCCCTGGGCCCCTTGGTTCCGCATGTGATCGCTTGAGCTGCGCACAAACTCTGGAGATCACCTCATGGCGGCGTCGTCAAGCAGTGGGAGCAGCGTGCTCCGGCAGCGCAGGCCCCAGGCCACGGCTCTCGAGATCGACGGGGGCTCCGGCTGCGTGGCCCGCAGCGAGAGCTGGAGCACGGCGGGCGACCGTGCGATGCCCCAGGCCGTCGCGCCCGCTGACACGCACGCAGCGAGCCGGCGAGCGATTGTGCCATCCGGGCTGCCATGATGATGCTCATGATATGCACCGCCAAGCGTGGTGGGTGGAGTTCATGCAGTGCCGCACCCCCGCTGCGGCGGCGACGGCTGCTGGCGCGCGCTGCAGGCCAGGATACGAGCAGTCCCTTGGACGGAAGTGGCATAGGAATCTGCGCGGCCGCGAGGATTCACGGCTCCAGGCGCGCGTGCTGGACGTAGCTCAAGATAGGCCTTCACCCGCCCTTGTCCTGGCATATATTGGCATCGGCTGTGCGGCGGAGGAGGCTGTTGAGGCGTGAGGAGCGGATTGGCTGCTGGTGCAGCGTACAGTGTGCGACGGGCGCCCAGCCGGCCGGTGCTTGCGCGCGCGCCCCGTACCGTCAGCTCCGGCTCGATCGAGTTGTGCTTATCAGGTGTGCGCGCGCGCATTAGCTAGTAGCGGGCGGGTGGGCTGCGGGCGGCGGGCTGCGGGAGAAATGGCGCGAGGCTGGCCCTGGACGGCGGCGGCGGCGGCGGCGGCGGCGGCGGCGGCGGCGGCGCGAGGCGAGGGCGCGGGCAGGTCGGGAGAGGGAGAGGGAGAGAAAGCAGCAGTCGGCGAGCCGCGAGGCCCGCCGGGAATATTAATACGGCGGCGGGCGTAGCAGGTGTGGACGGCTGTCTGTATGCGCGTATGCATGTACTGTACGTAGCATGTATGGATGTGCGCGAGGAGAGGCATCCGCTGCACGACGAGCACGGGCTAGCTCGCTGCGTTTGCGGATTGGCAGCATGCCTGCACGCACAGCGCTGGCCTGGCGCTGCCGCTGCCGCTGCGCCTGCGCGCTGCTAGAGCTGGGGAGGGTCAAGGCGCCGGCCTGAGACAACGTCGCGTCGTTCGTCTCCGCACCGGCAGCATCTGACAACTTCGGTCCACGTCCTTCAAGGTACAAAATCGCGTACCCACGGCAAAACCCAGCGACAAGCCTCGACCACAGCCCCGGGCGCCGTACTCGCACCGCGCTCTTGCCCGCATCGGTCGCTTTCTGCGTGAGTCGCCGCTGCACGCTCCGCCCCATTGGCAGGCGTGATAGAGCAAGCCTCTCGACTGGTGACTGCAAGGCAAAAGCAGGCAAACCCGTGCCCACGCGCTCCCGAGACCCGCCTGCCGCAAGCTCAGCTGCTCGACCTGCTCGCTCGATCGCACTTGACGTCGAACGTCCGATCCGACTGGCCGCTGCTTTGCCAAATCCATCCTCATATCCCTGTCATACCTGCCCCCAGCGGCCCTGCTGCAGCTCCCATTCAATTGCCCTTATCCATTCAGCGCTATAATGGGTAAGTCTCGTTAGCTTGCCTGTGCCTGCGCCTTTTCAACCCCCGCGGCCTCCTCATCCTCCTCCTCCTCCTCGCCGCAGACTCTCCCCAATCCTCGCCCGCCGCCGTGCCTCGCTGGACGCTCACACTGCCCCGAACAGACACCTCCGACTCCTACCGCCCGTCCACGGTAAGTCGTGCGCTCCCCGCTGCCCTCTGCCTGCCCGCCCGCCCTCCATCAGGGCACATGAATCACGGCCGAGGCCACCTTGCACCACCGCGCCCATCCGCAGAGCCGCCCGCTCCGAGTGCGGGTTTCGTGGCATCGTGGGTGTTGGAATTGGCGGCGGCCCTTCGCCCTCACGCTGCTCCACGGACGGCGCGCGCGGTTGAGCTACGGAACTTCCCCTAGCCGACCGTTGCGCCAGAACCACCTGCCCTGCAGCTTCCTGCCCTCACCCACGACACGCACCCCCCCATCAACGCGCACACCCAACCGATCCCATCAGGCGGCCTACCGCACGCTTATAAAGCGCCACCGCCGCCTCGCTTGCATAATGGACGCTTCTCCTACTGACACCTACCCCAACCACCAGCGCGAAAGGTCTCGCTCGCCGCGTCGCCGATCGCGCAGCCCTCGCCGCAGCCGACGCTCCTACTCCCCGCGCAGTCGCTCGCGCAGCCGCGACGACTATCGCCGCAGCGATCGCCGCTCGCGCTCGCCTATGACTGGAGCTGCTGCCGCAGCTGGTGGATATTCAGGTTCATACGCTGCTTCGCGTGGTGCGCCACCGGTCCGCAGCGCTGAGGAAAAGGCTGTAGCCAAGGAACAGATGATGGCCTCACTGCGCGAGTCTTCCCAGCAGGACCGTCGTGTCTACGTCGGCAACCTGTCCTACGATGTCAAGTGGCATCACCTCAAAGATTTCATGAGACAGGGTAAGCCGCCCCCAACCTCCCTCAGCCGCGCGCACCGCTAATCTTCTACGTGTCCGCAGCCGGAGAGGTCCTGTTCGCCGATGTACTCTTACTTCCCAATGGAATGTCGAAGGTGGGCTGACTATGGCTGGTCTTTCTGGTTTTCTCTGGTTATTTTGGAACATTGGATTGACGGATGGGACGGTGTCCTCGGGTTGATGTAGGGATGCGGGTAAGCGCCAACACGAATTGCGCCATGTCCGGAACACCGACTGATTCGCCCAGGATTGTGGAATACGCCACCAGGGAGCAGGCCCAGCAGGCCGTTCAGACTCTTTCGAACCAGAATCTCATGGGCCGCCTCGTCTACGTTCGCGAAGTAAGTACACCTCCCACGCCAAGACCACTTTGCTGCGACGAGAGCACGATGACGCTGATATAGACTTCTCGCCGCATAAAGGACCGCGAAGCTGAGCCTCGTTTCACTGCGCCTCCGTCGGTCGGTCGTGGAGGCTATGGCGCCATGGGCGCTCGCGGCGGCTTCGACGCCTACGGCGGTTATGGAGGCGGTGGACGCCAGCTCTACGTCTCCAACGTATGTTGACCCTACCTTTGCTTTCTGCTAACTTTACGCAAGGAATCGGTTCGTTGACTCATGTCACTAGCTTCCCTACAACGTTGGCTGGCAGGACCTGAAGGACTTGTTCCGCCAGGCTGGTAAGGCCAATTTACTCACACTTCTTCAATTGCTTCTTCTACATACTCATTGACCTACTCAGCCCATACAGGCTCCGTCCTCCGCGCCGACGTCCACCAGACCCCCGACGGCCGGATGAAGGGCTCCGGCATTGTCGTTTTCGAGACGCCCGACGACGCTCGCAACGCTATCCAGCAATTCAACGGATACGAGTGGCAGGGTCGCACCCTTGAGGTGAAAGAAGATCGCTTCGCTGGTCCTCCTGGCTATGGCCGTGGTGGTTTCGGCGGCGGTTTCGGTCGCGGCGGCTTCGGCCGCGGCGGATTTGGCGCTAGAGGTGGATTTGGTTACGGTGGCCGCGGCGGTGGCTACAGTGGTGGTGCTGCTGGTGGTGGCTTCGGCATGGGAGGTGGCTTCGACGCTCAAGCCATCCCGGCTGGACCACCCAACCCTTTCACTGATTACGCCACCTCTGGCGGTGAGCGCAGCAACATCATCTACGTCCGCAACGTAAGCTTTCTATTAGCAGTTTTGACTTTTGTTCCCCGCTTAAACTTTTCTTTAGCTTCCCTGGTCCACCAGCAACGAAGATCTTGTCGAGCTCTTCACCACCATTGGCAAGGTCGAGCGCGCCGAGATTCAATACGAGCCTAACGGACGCTCTCGCGGTACCGGCGTTGTAGAGTTTGACACTGCAGAGAATGCCGAGACTGCCATCTGTAAGTTTCTCGATAACTATCTTAGAAGTCGTAGTACTAACACTTAACAACAGCCAAGTTTACTGGCTACCAGTATGGCGGCCGTCCTCTCGGCCTCTCCTTCGTGAAGTACACTAACGTTCAGGGTCCCACCGACGCCATGGAGACGGAGGCTACTCAGGGCCTCACCCAGGATCAGATTATGTGAGCGATATCAGGCTTGCACTAGCGCTTCAGGGTTACGGGTTGCTTTTCAGTTTCATTGCAGGCGTGCATCACAGCCAGCATGGTCGGGCAAATCATCAGGACTTTTTTCTCGATTAGGGTTTCTCACACAAAAGGAAGGGGGTCGGACAAACAAATGGCCGCGGAAATTGAGAGGCAGCATACCCATCTGCTTGGTGCGGGTTCTTTTTTTCTTTTCACACTTTTTTTCCGACAAAAAAAAGTTTTCATGTAGTATCACAGACTGCAGACACGTCTCTCCCTTTTCATAGGCTAATCACACAAAAAAGGCGTTTCTACTCGTGTGTGGTTCTACATTCGTGGCTCTTCTGTGGGCTTGGGGGTTTGTCTATCCTGCATCTACTTCTCTATTCTCTTGCCGATTCCTCAACTGTCTCTTGTACGTTGACATGTGCTGTGCTCCACTAGCATCTTTCCTTGCGCTCTTCTCTCTCTTTCTCTCTTTCTCTCTTTCTTTCTTTCTCTCTTTCTCTCTCTCTCTCTCTCAAGGCTCCTGCTGTTGCTGTCTCTTCTTCCCAGTCATCAGCTGCATCATCCACTCGTACACGGCCCATTGGACGGCGTTGACGATGAAAGCCCGCACACTGCATATTCCGAGGCCTCTGAAGAAGACGGGCAGGCCCTCGGTCTGGTAGAGGTATTTCGCCGTCCGCCATGCACCCATTCGCTTCTCAGTCGTCGACTGCGGTCGGGTTGGTGATGGAGATTCAGCACGCGGAAGGAGAGGTGATCGTTCGCCGGTTGTCGTCGTTGCGGATCTGCCGTTCGGAGTGGAAGTGGGCCTGGCAGTCGGAGATACAGCGACGGGGATGAGGACGGCTTGTTGGGTTTGGACGCGGGTTTTGATGACGTCTGTTGGTTGTAGGATTTCTGGCGTGTTGGAAAAAGGTTTCCTTTCCTTTCTTTCTTTGCCGTGTTCTCCCTCTTTGTTTTGATACTGAAGAGAATGGATGCCGCGCAAAGAGTGGAAGTTTTATGATGGACGAGACGTACCTAGAGGAAATATGGAGGCCCATGTCACTATCCCGGCAATGCCGCCGCAGAGGAGAACTTTGAGAGCGGCCTGGCGCTGGGTGTCTTCGGCCGGATTGGTTATGAGTCGTTTACTGATCTCGTAGGACCAGAAGCTGCGAGGAGCGAGGGTGTCAGCACGGTGTTGAGAGCGTGTTGTTGGTGCTCTTGGGAGCGGAGCTCGAGGAGCAGGGAAGGATGGGTAAGGATGGCCAAGACTGGAATCGAGAGTAGAGCACCCCCGCTCTTTTGGAATCTTTTTTCCAAGTTCATGGCGTCTTTTCCTTTCGTCCCGTCTTGCTAAGAGAGATGCACAATCGTACTTCCTTCGTATAGACAAACAGACATCACAAGAAATCACAGGCACATACTAAAATGCATAGCCAACTGCGTCCCTAATGCCCGTCACCACGCCTCCGTGGTAGAAGCCCTTCAAGCCCTCCGCCCTCCACGTCTCCTTGGCTACATTCCACGAGCTGACCTTCCCACCGCCGCCACCACCTTCCCTCAACCTCGGCATCGAATCGTACACCTGGGCCCTGCATTTCACCAGCTCCGTCGGAGCGGAGACGACGAAGGTGGCGAATCCACCGACGGCGCCGGCGAGGAAGATGCGGGGCAGGCTGTTCGGAGCGGAGAAGTCGCGCTCGCCGAGGAGGGAAAGCGTGCGGTTGTAGGACACGAAGAGGATGGCGTTGAGGGCGCCGTAGCCGAGGATTGGAGCGGTGGCGCCTGTGGGGAGGAGGCGAGCAGATGGCCGTGTGTTAGCTTATGTGCACCTTTTTCTGAGCTTGCTCTGAGATTTGTCTTTTCTCTGCTCGCAAGTGGGTTGTGGTTTGCGGGTGGCAGGGTTGGTGTGTGGTGCTGGTGGGCGGTGCCACTCAGCCTGGCTAAGCTGGCTGACGGCGGTAATCGTGTTATCCTGCAGGGTTCTAGCTGCGCAATTGACAGACGCATATACTGAGACATTGGTGCATTCGCCCAGGTGGCAGTGTCCGTGCTTAGTGTCACCCTTCATCTGCAAATCGTCTCGTCCTGATGAAGAAAAAAAAAGGTGGGAGAAGGGTATTTTAGTTTTGGGCGGTGAATGAGACATCGAAGCAGGCCGGGGTGAGAAGGAGAATGGTCAATGCGGGGGGGTGTGAGCTCGGGGCAGACGTATGTACCTCTCACGTAGTTCCCTGCGTTGTGCCAATTGACGGTTGTTGCCGCATCAATGCTGCTATGTGCAGATTGGGAGCCTGCCTGCAAACGGGTCTTGATCAGATCCAATGGATTTCCGATGATGATGCCGGCGGCACCGCTGAGGTAGCCAGCCCAGAAGTCGGCTGACATTGGCGGAGGGGGCAGGTGAAGGTGCGGGTGTTGGTGCGGGAGCGGGCGAGTGGTAGGGCTGAAGGGTTGGGAGATGCAAAGTGCACAGTGGAAGCCCGAGGCCGCGGAGCTGGAGCTCCGCGAAGAGCACTTCACGTGCGGGAGAGCTCCTTGCCACAACGGGAATAGGCGGGTTGGGCTTCAAGCTGCCGACCCTTCTGGGCCTCACCACCTTAGGGTCCTGCGAATCCGACCCTTCTGGACCTTGCTAGGGCTCACTACCTCAGGCACCAGAGAATTCGACCCTTCTGGCCCTCCTGCCCGCGGGCACGCAGTGCGAGTCAGCCGGGTTGTGTTGGTTGTATAAGAGGGAGCTTCAAGACTTGTGTCCGCGGGCGGTTTTCCGGCCTTCTGGCCCTTTCCTGTTAACAGTGTGTTTGGCCCCCACTTTGACGGGGCAGTTTACGCGCACGAAATGCCCAGCTTTCTCCCGCGTGCCGACGATGCCCTTGTGTGCGGCTCTTTCGGGCCTAGTCCTTAGTTCGGGTCACCACCCACGCCTCACCCGCTGCGCCGGAGCTCGAGACCGTCGCCTCGAGCACCCTTACACAGTACTCTCGCTCCTCGTCCCGCTGCAACTTGCATTTCCGCCACAGGGCAGCCATTCATCCCGCCTGCCTTTTGAGCGCAGTACCCACCGCCATCGCCTCTCCCGCCCCGGCCGACGACACCCAGAACCCGCTTCGCCCGTTGAGCGCGCGGTCGACGAGGCGGCGCCATCCGCCTGTCATATTGCCCCCGTATCGGGCCCGGGTGCAGCTCCGAGCCGCTGCACCTGTCTTCCAGAAAGAGAGCGGGAAGAGCGTTGTGTGCTGCAGCATGACGCTGGTCTGGACGGCGCGATCGGCCATGCATAATCGACGATCTGAGCCTTAGCCGTGTCTGATCTCTGTTGTCAACCTTCATGTTGATCTCGATGGCTTTTTCGGCCCTGGGCTGCCCGCTACGGTCCCGCTGCGGGGGCCGCCACGTTCGGATTTGGCTGCCCGCCGCGGTGAGATGCGATGCCTGGCTCCCTGCCACTAGCCTTTCCACAGGGAACCCGAGCGAAGCATACCTCCCGCGTCCCGGCCCTTCAATGAGACGAAGCGCACTCTGCCCTGCTCCTGCTTCAACCCAGACTGGTATTGTTTGTGTCATGGAGCAATCCCTGGGTGGGCGAGGGAGTGAACGCAGCACGACTCGGCTCGGACCATCACGCCGCTCCCCGAGCGAGTCGTGGCAAAGAGGTTGACTGGTTGACTTAGCCACGCCGTGCTGTCACCGCATCCTCCACTTCTGCGCCTCGTTTTCTGGTGGGCACTCACCCGCCGAGAGAACCCGGAGACCGGCGGCGTCATGGCGGAGACTGATGCTGCCCCTCAACCAACTACTGACTTGACAGGGTCGGCCCCTATCCGCTGTCAGTGTCAAGATTGCCTCCTATTGGTGCGCATGTATCTGCCGTAGCCCAGCCCCAGCGTACCCATTGCCGCAGGATTTCGGGGCGCCGTGAGTGTGTGCTATTGGGCGGAGGCTAGGTCCGCTACCTTCCTGAATGGCTGCACAGTTGGTCTCGTCACGCAACAGCTCTGCTGTTACCCGGAGGCTCTCAGTCCGCTCGCGTGCGTACTACGCATAGCAATATCTCGACCGCTAGGTTCGCCCGCGCCGTGAGCACACGCGTCTCCACTGCGGGCATTCCTAGTTCGAGCCGCAAAACGTCATCCATCAAATGCCGGAGCGTTTCGCGGGGCCAAGCTCCATCTAGCACTTCTTTGCGTTCATATTACAGGTTTCCTCCCTTCGAGGACATGTGTCAGAGCCCTCAGGGAAGAGCAATGCGGATCCGTTTCCGGTCCAAAAGCAACATCACGTCGTCGGCCATACGCTGTGAATTACTACGCAGTATCACCACGGCTATTTTCTAGTGGGTCATCTACCGCAGGGTGTGCTCCTCACGCGCTTCTCCATACGGTCGCCTGCATTCATGACTGTCGTTCGCATAAAGAGAGCACCATCGTAGCTGCAATGTTACCAGATTCAGTTCTCTATTCTTCTCGCATCCCAGAGTTCGTTACACAGGAACACCATACAAGTGGGCAGGTTCCAGGCAAAAGAAGACGGGGAAAAACTTCAAGGCATGTGCAGCAAAGGCAGCTCCTGCCGCCCATTGCCATCAGCCTTTCCTCTAACATTGGCATAGCGCGGGTGTCTGGAAAGTCAGCTTTTACGTCTTCACAATCTCTACAGGGCACGGCCGCACCTTCACACGAGACTGTTGACCCTTCTTCTGTCTCCACCTTAGACAGACAAAGTTGGTAGAGCATCAATCCGAAATTCTACGATCAAAAGTCCTCAATCCTCTGTGTGGAGTGCCACTGGGCCTGTTTAATGACGGTCGCCTCTATGTGCTGGCTTACGCATTATGTGTATGAGTGCTGCGGCAGAGCTCATCCCAATGGCTATATTGTAACGCCTTGTCATTCCGCAAATACCTCAAGCACAGACCCGCGCAATTGCTCGCAACGGAAGGATCACGTCAGTCCTATCGCATGTAGCGAGTGCCGTGGATGTGAGACTCTACGCGTGCTCCAACAGATGGAGCACGACGCTGCTCGCCGAACAAACCGATGATGGTTCGTTTAGGCCAGCGCTGCAGCCAGCCTATTGTCCCCCAATCCGTATGCGGCTTCTTGGAGGGAGTTGTCTGCACGCCCGGGAGCACGAGCAGCACAACTCGCATCTGATGCACCACAGCTTCCGCTCGTGTCAGTCATCTCTGGACTTTGCTAGCGCCCTCATGTGTCTACTGCGTCTTTTCAAATTGGCACAACTTTGGCTTGTGGAGTGTTTTTTCTTTTTTCATACCTGTAGGGGCCTTGTTCTTCAATAAACCTCCCTTTCGGCGCAAACGCGAGCTTCAACATTATTCCTGGGACTTGAAAATGCTCTCCCTCTCTACATCACCGCCAAAAGCAGAAAATGGCTCACAATCCGTCGCCTCCAAACACGTACCTGAAGCTCTCATGGAGCTACGTCATGATAAAGGATACAATCACGTCGCACCCTCACCGCTCCTAATTCCCTTGGCCGCCTTTCTAGAAGCTTTAGGACGTGTGCTGTACCCCCGGTCGCTGTGGGTGCGGATAGCACCGACCGCCTCACTATCTTGCCTTGCCACACTCAAACCGCCCAACAGGGTCTTGCAGACGCAAATCACAGCGGGTCGCCGCCGTCTCGGACTCACACGTGCGTCCTGTGCGTGGGTCCATCGGATCTCAATATCGTAAACGCAAGGCTAAGTCCGCATTTGGCAGCACATAGGCAGCTCGCGTGCACCAGGGCTCATGACGTAGCCAGCCGCTCTTCCTTCTCCCCACGCGTCGCTAGGCACCCTGCGTCATCCGGTCCACCTATCGGCTTCTCTCCGAGAGGAATGATGGGTTCAATATTGTCAAGATGCAGGGGTAGTAGATCCCGTCTCTGATGTGCAAGCTGGTTCTTTGCCTGGATGGGGGAATCAGAGCCGTTGCCTGACATAAATGCCCGGTGACGGAAACCAAGCTTGAGAATCGATTCCCGCTAGCACCACGGCGAAGGTACCATACAATCAACTCTCCCTCGTTCTCACCCGCCTCCGTCCGTGGCTATATAATCGCCCGCAGGATCAAAGATGGTGGCAGATCGGCCGATCGCACGAGCCCGCTTCAACCTTTTCAAGCCAACCAACCAGAATATGGTTTGCATCGTCATCTCATCGGTCCGCGGAGAAACTCCTTCACAGCTAGTCACATCTGTTTACTTAGGAGACCTACTCCGATGCGTATGACCTTGCTTGAGGGGCGGCCTTCTTAGCACATGTTTCCTTGTGTCCTGAGGCTGAAGTTCATGCAGCCGTGCAGCAGCGACCTACTCGGCCATACGTAAAATTTTGGATCAAGTGTCCATCAATCATGTTCTATTCCGTAGCGCCTTTGCGCCCCCACATGGGATTGCTGGCAACCAAGGACTTGAGTCGCATTCAGTAATGAAATCCGGAGGGGCTAGATCCGCCGCCTCGGACAATGAGAGACTCCTCTGTGTTACACCCCACGAGAGTTTCCTAGCTCCGGGCAAGTCCCCACTAATAACGAGACTGTCGGTTGCGCCGCTTGGGTCGTCGATGGTGGTTGACGCCTACTCCCCGCCGCTACTTCCCCCCGCGCCGCGGAGCCATCTCCTACGCCATGAAACGCCAACGATTCACTGAGCAAACAACGCGGCGACGGCCATCTCTACTCTTATGAGCAATGCAAGAGTTTCGCCCGGTGGCCATACACGACCTTGGTGGCCGCCTAACGCTGTTTTGTCACTTCTGGCCCTAAACGTCCTGGACACCGCACGCTGGATAATCAACCACCACGCCCCACGACTGTCAAAACACCACCCTCAATCATTTTATGTCCGCTAGCGAGCCATGGAATCATGGCCAAAGATCAGAATCGCACCCCGAACGAGACAGCCTATGGTTACAGTGGACATAAAGCCTTCGACGAGGCAGAAGGGGAGACAAGCAAGGATAGGGAGGCGATTACAGCCACATCAGGAGCGACGCCCACCGTCGGGATGTCCTTACCCTCACACCACATCTCGCGATGCACATCCGCTTCCCCGACCCGGGGTGTACTCATGCAGATGCAGGGACCCACTCAGGCCTGTCGTCGTTCCGTTACGCGCACTCCAGCACCTGTCATTGCCTTCTCGTGCCTGGACTCCTCATCATAATGCCACCCTGGGATCAACCGTATCCCAATCATCACGCATCACGCATGGGCGCGGCCCCATGATATCATCCATCTCTCGATCGTTACCATCTAGAGACGACTTAAGGATACTTACTCAAATACGCATAAATGAGGCTAACGATCGATAGGCCGAGCTGGCTGGCTCCATGTCATCACCCCAAACCGACCGCCTTACCACAATCCTCTCGCCTTGAACTGGAAAGACTCGAACCGTATACCTAAGCGATCTACTTCATGGCCTCGACACGAGCATTTCGCCATAACGGCTGGTGAGACGCTGTGCTTCTCGTCAACGTACATGCCACTGTAAATGGTTAAACCCATCGCTGAACGGACGAAGAGATCGATGACTAGACCGACGTGTAACGTGGATGATCCAAATCATGTTATTCACCCGTTCGATCTGAAAACTAGAGATCCGCCCTATGAATGAGTTCCATACCCATTCCAGGCTTCGACGAGGCATATATGCGAGACAGGTGATCAATAACGGATACGAGGGTCTAGGAGATACAGCTAGGAGATGGAAGTGAGGCTGTTGCCAAGTATGTTCTACGTGCAAAATGCTTCAACATGGAGGCACGTCCTACCGTTGGGCAGTTCGAGCACTTACGCCGACTTCAAATAACGGGTAAGTGACCACCAACAGGTTTTAGATAGATGCTCCTGCTATTATCTTGTGGACGGATGGTCCTTCCGCCACCCAGATGTTCTACGGCTAGTCCTTTCGTCCAGGTGAAAAAACTCGACCTTTTCCCGATCACCTTCATCGGTTCTTTCGCAGCATCTTTTTTTCATCCTGTTGACACACTGCCTTCGGTCATCCCATTCTTTCCCGCGGAGCCATCTCCTTACAATCCTGACGTTCTCCTCCCCTCGCCCCCCAATACCAATATCTTTATCCGTCGTTCGATCTGCTGCTCGTCTCCGCTCTGTGCACGCTTAAAGGTCATTGCATCCGAACCACGAACGACCGTATTATCTTGACTACTGCCCAGCCTCATGTGCCTCCCCTCTCCGGCCAAAGAAGACCGGTGGCAAGACAGAGATCAGACGCGCCAACCCATCTCGGCTCTTCTCCGGTGATAGCGCCATCCATGCCCAGGTCCGGCCCGGTCCCGGTCGGTCCACCACCAAAAAAAAAAATTTCCACCTCCCAAAGACGCCACACCATATCGACGTTCGCATGCCAGGGCAAAACCAAAAGGAATGATGATGAGGACGAGACTCGAACTCGCGCGGGTTGCCCCACCAGGAAACTTTGTTAAGCTGAACACCTTAACCTGGCGCCATAACCAACTCGGCCACCTCACCACTATGGGCAATCTGAGAGTGAATGTAAGATTCACTGCGCGATTATGTAAGACGGGTCGGACAAGAAAGGCTATAGTCAGGTTTCACAGCGTTAAAGTGAGTGATAAAAGTGTAAAAGGCTGCCTAGTTGGGCGTGGACAGCACCGTCCAAGTCCAGTTACAGGTACAACATTGAGATTCAGAGAGCGGCTCCAAAGAGTAGCTTCTGGCTGTATCATGATTCATTACTGTAAATGCCTATGTATAACCCCCTTTCGCTACCAGAGCGAACAACCCATCCATCTTTTCTCAGTGTGTGCTGCGCCGTGTAGTGGACTAGGGGCGCTTACAGCCTCCGAGGCCATGTTCAGTAATCGACTTGGGTCGGCTAGTACAGAATCACAATCGGAATGTTCCCAAGACTTATCTACCTCTTCTTCATACCCAGCCCGTTCCGGACCTTATCCTCCTGGCGTACGATGTGCAGGGGCACAGCCTTCCCGATGCCAAACAGCACGAAGAAAGCCCATTTCCAGCGGAAGGGGTTAATGATGATGGTGAACATGAACCAGTAGAGCAGCTCGCTGTAGGTGAAGAAGTCGAAGGCGCCGCTGTGAACTTCGTTAGCACCCATCCTTCCTGGTCTGCGACCGAATGACGATTACTTACGCAGGTGCCTTGGACTTGATCCAGCGCGTCATGTCGATCCAGCGCCTCATCCACTTCTCCTGCGGCCGGGTCAACGGATCGACGAGGTACATAAGCAAGAAGCGGGTGTAGATGCCGATGTGGTAGTTGCCCACGGTGCCGATGGCGTTGACGTAGGTGCAGTTGTTGGCGCAGATGTCCATGTGGCCCGGCGGGAAGACCTGCAGATACCAGTTCGGCGGCGCGTACGGCTCCGCGAAGCACTCGTCGGGAAGGAACGACAGGCTGGGGCGCTTGTAGCCTGTCGCCAGGATGCAGATGTCGCCTTCGATGACCTGCTCGCGGCCGGGCCCGCCCTTGGGCGTCCCCTGTGCGCGGTGGTTGAAGCGGATCCCGTTCTCTTCGAACTCGACAATGTCGCCGCGGAGCCATTGGGCTTTGCCTGAGCGCACGAGGTCGAGCACCTCGTCGTTGACCATGGGCGTCTCTTCGAAGATGCCCTTGCTGCCGGGCGGCGGAGACAGGTCTTTGAGATCGCGGTAGAATAAGAGGCGCAGGAGGGACTCGGGAATCCACGAGAAGATGGTTTCTTGGCCGAAGATGTTGAAGGCGAGGAGCATGTCGACGAAGGGATTGCGCGGAATGATCCATTTCTCGGATCGGGCGAGCACGTAGGTCTGCTCCGCGTGTTCGTTGGCTACGAATTCCAGAGCCTCGACCGCGCTTGCTCCGCCGCCGATGACGAGGACTTTCTTGCCCTTGGCATCCTTGCCGTCGAGCTCGGAGGAGTGGTAGATTTCGCCCTTGAACTTTTCCTGGCCAGGGATGTGAGGGATCTTGGGGTCACCGCAGGTGCCGATGGCGGCAACTACACCGTCAAAGCGGCCATTCGACGTATCGTTAATGATCCAACGTCCTTGGGCATCTTGGTAGACCTTTTCAACACGGGTGTTGAACTTCGTATGCTTGTCGAGACCGTAACGCTCCCAGAGCTGGGTGATTTGGCTGACGATTTGCTGGCGGTCAGGGTATCCCTTGTTCCACCTGATAGACGGGTGAAAGCGATACATTATGCTGTGGATCTGCAGGCCCGAGGTATTGTTTACTTTCTGCGCTCAGTGTCAGTCATGGTAGCCTTGCAACGTTATACCAAGGCTGTTCAGGCGTACACTCCAGATTCCGCCCAGATTCTTGCGGTCTCCAGCTTCAAAAATGGTGCAATCGAAGCCATGGCCAACACAGTGTGAAGCAGCAGAAACACCAGTTAGACCAGCACCGATGATTGCAATCTTGGGCCTGGTAAGATTCGCATTAGGCGGTGGAGGAGCGGGCGACAGAAGCTTGTCAAGGACCCATTGTATAATCTGATAGAAGAAAAGAATGGGATTCTGGATGAGGTGCTGTAGGAAATTCTGGAGATCCATTGTGGCCGAGGGGCTCTCGTGGAGCGATTAACAATGGCAGTGGACTGGTAGAGCTGTACCAAGCTTCGCGGAGGAGGACCGGAAGCTTTTGAAGCTAAGGGGGCCTTGTGTTCCCGGTTTGGAAATTGCCCTAATGCGTGAGCTGCTTCGTCGCTATGACGTAGTTCTCCATGCGCATAAGCGCGTTTTCTCAATTTGCATGTGAAAGACGCGTCGAGCACTTCCGAACAAAGGCACAATTGCAGAGAGCAAACAAACGGAACTCGAGCCATTGAGCAAGCAATAAAGACGTCCGTCAAGGGCCGAACCTTCTGATGCCTGCGAAAATGCAGTTGGAGTCTCTCAGGAATCAGGATGGCAAGCAGGAGCCGCGACGTGAGAGCGGCCAGGGATCGGTGGCTGCAGGTGGTCGAGGCGCCGACGCCGAAGCGCGTTGCAACCGCTGGCCGCCCTCGACTTGGCACCGACACAACCCCACCGCAACACCTACCCTTACTCGACCACGAGGCTCGCTTCGACGCCTTCCTCCGCAACAGCCGCGGCGATTCAATCGAGGGCTTTCTCGCCTTACTCGCCCTGAACCCACACATCACCCTCAGCCACAGCGAGCTCCGAGCCGTATTCCACGACATCTGGAAAACTACAGCTCCAGACTATCCTTACGACTGGACTCTTCCCGCAAGACTACGCGACGCCTTCTTCAAATCCGTTTTATCCTTGCAGACTGGCAAGGATCTAGACCTCGCCCAGATAAGCATGGCGGTTACGCCTACCGTCGACCAATTCCTCGTCGAGATCGCAAATATCCTGCAGCGCAAGAATGGCGCCCAGCTGCAGGACTACCTAGTCTTTGAGCCCACTGGTGGCTCTTATCCTCCGATATACACGAGCATGATCAATGAGATCAGGATGGCCTTCCCAAAGGGGACAGAGGATGCGCTCGAAGAGAAATGCAACCGAGCACTGCCCGGATTGCAAGAGCTGGATGATGGATCTTCGTGGACAGCTTTCGTCCGGTTTATCGCGCAATATTTTGCATTTCTGCGCGATATGGATGTTGAGAACCTGTCCACAAAACAAATGGAAGCGTACAATTTACTGGCGGAACTCGCCTCGTAAGCTCCAGCAGCATCGCGAACGAGCAAAGCTACTACTGACGAAGAGCGCCCAGAAAATGCAACAGCGCCCTGACTCATCCTTCCATGGGCATCGTCATCCTCCCAACAGTTATAGCCTGCTCTCGCATGCTCGCCGCGCTAGCAATCATACTTGACAAACGGCCAGATCTCATAGTCGACGTAAAACCACAGGGAGACGATGGAGGCGAGAAACAAACCCTTGGTGAAAAGGCGCTGGAGATCATTCGAAACGCTTTCGTTACTTGTCTCAATGACCGGACAGGGACTATGTCCGGTGTCCGTGACGGCAAACCTGACGGCAAGAGAGTCGGCATCTACAAACTTGCCAACTTGTGTCTCAAGATTCTGTTCCAGGGCAGCAAATCTCGCAGTGCCGACACCATCTTTAACAACATCGACAACGCCTCGCCCCCTTTATCAATCTTCCCCTGGCCTGAGCGGGTTACCTACCTCTACTACCTTGGGCGTTTCCACTTTTCTAACAACCACTTCTACCGTGCCCAGCTGGCCCTGCAGTCAGCCTACGACCAATGCAATCCGGGCCGGCTCAACCAGCGGCGTTTGATCCTCATATATCTTGTGTCGTCGAACATCATCCTTGGGCGTTTTCCCTCGCAATATTTGTATCAGCTGCCTGAAGCTATAGGCTTCCGGGAAAGGTTTGGTCCAATTTGCCGGGCCATTGCCAAGGGTGACCTTTCCAGATTCCGCACGTTCTTGGATGTTGAGAAAGGTGAGCACGTTCAATGGTTCCTGTTCCACCGCATCCTCTTTCAGTTACGCAACCGCTGCGAGGTCCTGGTCTGGCGTTCCTTGATTCGTAAGACTTTCCTCATCAACGGCGACCAAGGAGACCCGACGTCCAGAAAGGCACCGACGCTCGGCCTTCAAGACTTGGTGGTGATAGCACAATTCCTGGAGAAGAAGGCGTTGTCGCCGGAGGCAGCGACTTACCGCGGACCGGCGCAGAGGCATCCCAATTGGACTTTCTTCACGATGGAGCCGCCAAAGAGCCAGCTCTACCTCGACCCGGATTTTGAAGATGCGGAAGATGCAGAGCCGGAGTTTGTGGCTCCGGATATAGACGAGATCGAGAGTATAGTGGCAGCGTTGATTGACCAGGGTCTTCTGGGAGGATTCATCTCGCACAAGCAACTGCGTTTTGCTATCACGGGCGCGAAACGGAAAGGAGCCTTAGCTGCTGGATTTCCAAAGCCATGGCCAACCATCAAGGCGAGGTTCAACGATGAGGTACCGGGTTGGAAGGTGGATACTCCGGCGGCGCGGGCCGGAGGAGCAGCGTTTGGGGCTGGTAGGGTCATTAACTTGAGCGGGGCAAGACCTGTTGGTGCTGCAGGAGCTTGAGCTTGGACTGAAGATGAAGATTTGGAGATTGGATACGTTTGAAAGATACCCCAGTAGCGTTGCGTAAGGGAGACAAAAGCAAATTCTCCTTTCACTCCCGGTGCAGATCCCGAGACCTATTGTATCATCAAGCATATCAAGGATGAAGCAGCACGCCACAAGCGCTGCTTTTATTATCGGTCGCGCCATTACAGGACGGTGATGCGGAACTCTGCGCTCAGTCATCCCCAGCGAGCTTGGCCGGACTGCATGTAGACAGCTTTGTGGCTTATAGACCCGCAAAACCACATGCCAAGCTGGGGTAGATGATCGCAAGAGGGCCGGCCCCAGCTGATCTTACGCAAGTGCTGCGATCCTGCCGTCCAGATGTCGCAAGTGAGGGGCTTGCATCGCTGCAATGGACCAAAGGAGAAAGGAGTGGCCGCGTTATGTGGGCACTCGTTGACGGTACTATGGTACATAAAATGACGTCAGTACAACCGCACCGCACCTATTCAAAGGCCGGGCGTCGCAGCTGCTTCAGAGGCAACCCCGCAATCGAACAGAGTCTTCGTTCTCCCAGTAAGTTCATCTCTGATATTTCGATCCGTGCAGCCCGAAGAATGTATTCCTTGGGTGCTGCGCGCCTGTGCCGTTCGAAGCTATTACCGAAATCGGCAAATTGTAAAGCAGTACCGCTCACATCGCGTCGCAGCAGTAACCGTCTCCCCCGCAACTTCAGCTCCACTACGCGAACAACTTCCCCCACAGCACAAGCTCGGGCTAGATCGTATTCGAAAATGTCGTCCTTCAGCAACACCGACACCGGCGCCAAGCCCGCCGACCCTTACGTCGCGAAGAACCTCAACGAGCCGGATCTCAAGACGAAGGTGACGGATCTGATCAACTTTGCCGACAAGCAGAAGTTCTGTATGATGACGACGATCGCGCCGAATGGCCTGTTGGCAAGCAGGTGCATGGCTCTTGCCGGCAAGGTAGGTGGACGCATTCCGATCCCCGATCCCCCTTGCTTGTTTTTCTTTCATGACCAGGCGCTGATCCGGGCCCCCTGTAGGAAGCGAACGGTCTCGACCTGCTCTTCCACACGAACACGGAGTCAGGCAAGACGGACGACCTGGCCAAGGACTCAGACATCAACATCTCGTTCCTCTCGTCGTCGGGCGAGTGGGCGTCGATCAGCGGCAAGGCGACGGTCGAGACGGACCGCGCGACCATCAAGAAGTACTACTCGCCCGGGCTGAAGGCGTGGATCGGTGACCTGGGCGACGGCACGCACGATGGCGGCCCCGAAGACCCGCGCATCGGCATCATCCGCGTCAGGACGGTGACGGCGCAGTACGCCATCTCCAACAAGACGAGCTTGGGCTCGTTCGTCGACTTCGCAAAGGGTGTGGCCACTGGCGAGGCGCCGGCGATCAACAAGCTGAGGCACGTTTCGGAGCAAGAGGTCCAGCAGTGTGAGTGTGCCGAGTCGCCGCAATAGAGAGTGCGTAATGAAGGGGCGAGACGGCTGACATAAAAACAGGGCGCGCGAGCCCGCAGTGAGCGTGGTGTGACCGCACTTGGTTCGCGGACCGGACTCAGCATGGCGGGAAGGGGTAATGACGGCCCGCTGGGCAGGCGTTTGACGGCTTATGATTTTGTATCACTATCTGCAAATGGACATGAGCAATGAATATCTTGGGCTGGGCATCGGAGGTGATGACTGGGTTGGTCGGATGCCAACGCGTAACGGTGTGGTGACCGGGGTGGTTTCGAAGTTTTATGAATTGGCCGAGGCGCAGCGCCCAAGACACGCGCGTGCTTCCTGCCGTGATGATGATGTCGGTCGGCCTGCACACGTTCGCTCCGGTCGCCCATCCTTCGCATGGTCGTCGCGCTGGCAACGTCCGGCGCTGGACGAGCTTGATGCTGCGGAGCTATAGCCAACGCACGCAAAGCTCTGGACAGAGCTGTTTCGGGTTAACGACGGGCTGGCGGGCAGGGCTGAGCAGAAGTCGAGCAGGAGGAGCGCGACCCGGGCTGCGGCCACGGCGCTGGAGGCCGGCTCTTGCGGCTGGACCACAGCGCCCACGCCGATCATCTTTTGATTGCGCCGCGGTGGTGGGCGCGTGGCCGGGCGCAAGAGTGGATTTGGCAGCTGTTGCGGCCGATGCTGGGCCGGCGGGGGGGCCAATGGGCAGGGCTGGGAAGCCTTGGAGGTGCCTGGTCGAGCAATTTATAGAAATTCGAAGTCGTGGCGCACCGCTGAGCCCATGGCGGCAGGCGTCAAGGAGAGCTGTACTGTGGTAGGGCGGGCGATGCGCAGTTCCCCGTGCAGACGGCAAGCCGGCGACCGGGGTGCGGCGCGGCGGGCGAATCAAAGCGCGGTGCCTGGCGACCTAATTTCCTGCCCCGGAGGCCTGCCCATAGCTCGACCATCCGCCTATCGCCCGTGTGCTCGCGCCCGCTGCTCTGGCCGGCCCACTGCTATCCCGTCCCTCTGTTCCCTTCTTTTCCTCCTCACCACCGTCGCCAAGCCTCGCGACCGCAGGTGCATCCGCTCTCTCTCTCTCTCTCTCTCTCTTCGCCTTCGCGCGCGACCCGGCAGTCGACGTCCTTCTTTTACCGTCGGCCGGCCCTCACATTCCCTCCCTTGCCCTCAAACGCACCCGCGCACGCCATTGACCGTCGAGCCCCAGCGTCGTCGCTTCACCGAGCATTCCGCTGCCAAACACCTCGTCGACGCCGCCCCTTCATTCCGACCCAGCCACTCTCTCACCTGCACACCCGCAGCAAAAACATCTCGATCCCTGTCGTTTTCCGCTCCCTCGAAACGACCTGCGAGCCGAACCGCTTCCCTCGTCGCAGATTCGACATCTAAAACGCCAACCTCCACAACGATTGTCGCAAGGATGCCTGCTCACCATCTGCACGCGCGACACCCGCACGCGCATCCGCACCACCCGGGCCTTCAGCTGGACGAGCGCGCCGCGATGCCTGAGGCCGACCCGGATGTCAAGACGGTCATCTCGGTGGTTTACTACACCGCACCCAAGACCTTTGATGGCCCGGCTGTCTACGTCACCGACTCGCTCAATTATCCGTCTGCCACCGAGTCGGTCGCTGCGCAGAACACCGCCGAAGCAACCCAGAGCAGCAGTGATGGTAGTGACGACCAGCCTACCTCCGCCGCCGAGACCAAGCCCACCGCGAAGAGCACTGGCACCACGCTCGCCACCCAGACCGTGAAGCCCTCCAAGACCGCCGAGGAATCGTCCAGCTCTGCCTCATCGCAAGTCACTTCTGCCGACCTCTCAAGTTCGCTGAAGCTTTCCCAGGCGACCTCCATTTCTTCTGCTGCTGCCATTGCTAGTGCGAGTGCGAGTGCGAGTGCCTCTAGCACAGCTGCTGCATCAAGCTCTTCATCCGACAGCGGCATGTCTGGCGGCGCTAAGGCCGGCATGGCTTTTGCTATCATTTGCTTTATTGCTCTCGTTGTCTTCCTTGCGTTCTTCTGGAGGAAGAAGCAGCAGGACAAGAAGAAGGTGGCTGTGGAGGACGAGAAGTTCGATGAGAAGCGCATGCCTCCTCAGGTTCAGAACCCCTTTAGCGATCCTTCGGACCGCGTGATGAACAACAACCCCGCACCAATTGGCGGCATGGGAGGCATGGCTGCTATGAACAAGAGCACGAACAGCGTCAACTCAGGTAGGCCCGGCACCGCAGCTTCCCGCGCCCCGAGTGTCAGGACCGTCAGGACCGCCGGCAACGCCCCTCGTCTCAGTCTCCGCCCTATGACCCAGTTTAACCCCATGACCAAGGGCGAGGGAGATATTCTGGACACGCCTGTTGGAGTTAGTCCCTGGGAGAAGCGTGGCGCTGCCAACGCTGCCAGCGACCCGGCCAACCCCTTCGGAAACCACGCCGAGACCATCGACGTGGCTACTGCTCGCGACGCAGTTGAGCTTGGAACTCCCACGACTCCCATCACTCCGGCTCTTGAGTTCCCTGCTCCGGTCAAGATTGCGCCTACGTCTGCTCCCACTTCGGCTCCCACTTCGGCTCCCACTTCAGCTCCTACGTCTGCTCCTGTTCCTGGCGCTGCCATGACTACCGAGAAGGCTGTTCCTACTCCGCCTGAGGCTCTTCGCCCCGGCTCTACTGCCGGCCTCCCCAAGCACATTAGCGTCGCATCTGACATGTCCGGCTCCACTGCTGTCGGTGGTATCCAGAGCCCTAACCCGTTCGCTGACAAGGATGTTCCCCCTTCGCCCGGCCCTGCTCCTACTGGCCCTGTCCCTGGCGCTCCTGGCGCCAATGGCAAGACCTACGCTGTCCACCGCTGCCACATGGACTTCAACCCGTCTATGGCCGATGAACTCCCTGTCAAGAACGGCCAACTGGTGAGGATCATGCACGAGTACGACGATGGATGGGTGAGTTTTCCCTATATGTAAGGCGGTCAGTGCTACACATATTGACAAGGTTCTAGGCTCTCTGCCAGAAAATGGATGGTTCGCAGCAAGGTGTTGTTCCGCGCTCGTGCCTGTCGAAGCAGCCGCTCAAGGCTCGTCCTGGTCCGCCTCCTGCCGGTGCTCGTCCTCCTATGGGTGCCCCTCAGGGCCCTCCCCGTGCCCGTCGCCCGTCCAACGCTAGCGCCAATGGTGTCCCTGTCATGGGCCAACCCCGTCCTCTCTCACCTGCTACCGGCCGCAATTCTCCCGGTCCTCAGGGTCGCCCTCGTGCTGGAAGCAACGCTTCGTTCGCTGGTCAGCCTCGCCCGATGTCGCCCGCTGGAGGTCGCAACTCGCCTGGTCCCCGTGCTATGTCGCCCATGAACCCCGCTGGTCCTCGTCAGCGTTCTCAGAGCAATGCTTCTTTCACTGCGCCTCGTCCTCAATTCGCCCAGGACGCCCAGCGCCCGCGTGCCAACTCCATGGGTACCGCCGGCCGTGGCACTCCTCCTGGTCCTAGCCCGCTCGCCCCAGCTCCGGCTCCGGGTGCTGCTGCGAACGGATCTGTGCCCCAGCGCAAGCCCGTTCCTGGCCAGGCTATGTGATGTGTGAAAGACAGCGCTCTAGCGATACCCTGATTTGAACCCAGGCGGTGCTACACAATAGACGGGCGGTTGGATTGCACGTTTTCTTACGACATTAGTGATGGTCACGGAGTCCGAGATCCCTTTTCCTGATTTTACGTTTGTGTGCAACATTACTGGGCCGCAGATCCGCTACCTCCTGGCTCGCTGCTGCTACTGCATGTACAGCATCTTTGCCCACTTTCGACTCTTTCCAAGCGGCTGGTCTCTGATCTCTCCCTTGCGTTTTACCTTCGACTCTCGGCCCGACCACGACAGAAGATGGCGACGGTTTAATCATTACGAGGCACAGATGTTGCTATAATTACGCGGCACAGGATCCTTAATACCAATACGAGTTGAAGTCGGATCTCGAAACGGCATCAACTCGAGTCTAGTGTGCTCCAGCTTTCCGCCATTATCCTGTCCTCGCATCACCGTTACCATCAGCCGGGCTCTTTTTTGACTTCTTTTTTGCACTTTAATCTCTTTCGTGTCAATACCCCAATGACGAACCGACAAAAAACCGGACCGAGCTTTCCGATGGAGAAGAAGCACGACAAGAACCACCGACTTCTCCAACACCAAGTCCATAAGTGTATAATGTGTCTGTGAATATTTTGCGCGCGGCAAAGCAGTGGCGGCATCGGAGGGACTCATCTGCGCACTCTTTTTTTCCCTCCTTTTCTGCTCTTGATTTTGACTTTTTTTTTTTCTTGAACTTTCTCCCTCTCGATTGACGTGGTTTGCACATATCCAACTCAGACCACTTCGATCAGTTCACTCTTTTTGATACACAGAAGAAGTCTCTTTCCGACGGAGAGAAGGCTTTACGTCACGGCTGGTCCTGCGGGGAACAGCCACTTGGACAGCCAATGTCTTTTTCACAAACCTTTCGAGGGACTTCCGTTTCTTTGTCCTAACCGGATAAGGCGGAAACTCTCACTCCCTTTCTGTTGATATTCCTCTTTTTAGAGAGGTGATGAGAAAGGAAGACGATAGTGGGCAATAGATGGGGCTGCACGAACTCGGACAACACATTTTCGGCAGTATCCCTTGTTCCCCTCGTTTTATGCGGCGATAACTTTCACGGAAAGATGATGATGGAGAAAAGCAGAAAGTGGTTGGTGGGAGGCTAGCGATTCTTTCAAGTTCATTTCTTCGGCCCCTGCTTTTCCCTTTTATATTGGTTTTTTTCTTGCTGTCTTTGAGTTTTTACTCTCTCTTTCCGTACTGCTTGTACTATATGAGCCTGAACCTGACCAGTTGACCCTGGTCCAGCTTTTATCTTACTGCTACTACTAGGTAGTTAGTCGGTACTTGGAGATGGGGAAACTAAGGTTTCTGGGCTCTACACTCCGTGCGATGCGTTAGATGTGAGATCTATTGTGCCGGATTACCTTTTCTGAAGCTGCACCTCTTGTGATGCCGCAGAGGCGAGAATGTGACGGTACTACGAGAAAGTAATTCTAGCCAGGCCGGCATCGTTTTATCAATCTGTGCTTCTCTCTTCCTCTTTTTCAACATTATCTTCCCGTTCTCGTGACGCAATCATGAGAAAAGATTGCCTGGTTTCCAGCAGATAGTTGCCCTACTACGCTGAAGTATTGAGATTTACGTATTCGATTAATGCTACAGTTGACGCGAGCCCGCATGGCACTTCCTGAAGTCCGTTTCAGGACGTCACCATGCTTGAACTCGGCACTCGCCGTCAATGACAGTTGCACTAATGATCTCCGAGACAACGATGCGTAACTGGCCTGGCTTGGGGAAAAGATCATCAATGAATGCCTCGACGCCGCCAGCGAAACAACACCCATCTGTCTTTCCGCGAGAAAGAAAAAAGGACGCGGGTAAAAACTTACAACAACAGAAAAGGATTACACGCATGCTTCAACAAACTGACAAAAGGCAGTTCACGCGAGAGCGAAGAGGGAGTTGCGCAGTTACCGGCGGCGCCCCTTTCGGTCCCCGACGCTCTGGGTACGTACGACGATCCATACCCGCTGGTGGACCGTTAACCGCGGCTCACTTATGATATCTCGCAGGCTTCTGAAACGCTTTGGTTCCCCCCGTACGTGATTTTATCTGACTACACCGCTCTCCGCTGCATTGCAGGGAGCTCCCCTTCGTTCATTGCGATGAATAATATGCTAGAGGACCCGCATGTGTCCGGCGCAATAGGGGATCCTTTCTCGCAAAGCCAGGTCATGCATCACACACTACCGGGAAATGCACACCTAGAGAGGTTAGCTAAACCCATGTTCACGAAAGACACAGGGTTCAGGATTAGAAAGGTATCACATGCTCTTTAGATCGCAAGGTGCGGTCGGTATGTTTGAGAGTAAAATTCCAAAAATGCAATCTGCTCAAAAAAAACCAAAACCCCCACCCCAATGTGTACCTATATCCAGTCCAAATGTCCAGAATCCTATCCCATTCACACCAAACCCGCTGCCCCGCAATCCAAAGACATTAAATGCAATTCGCCTGATATTCCACCTTCTGCCATAGAGGAGACAACCCTGTTGAGAAACAGGAAAAAGAGAGACACCTAACCTCCGCATCAAACACCATCAATCCGTCCGTCCATCTATCCGTGAGCCCTGGCAAAATGACAGGGGCATAGCGCCTAAAAGCGCTGAGAGCCATGCTAACACCATCCCACACCCAAGTATTCCACTGGGCTCATCACTCCGTCTCTTTCCCATCCAATAATAAGCTTCGCTCGTATCCCATGTATCCTCCAATCGGGGGGACCTTCCTCTCATATTTACAGAGAATGAATAGGAAAAAGGAAGAAATCAACGATGGGAAAGCATGGGAAACAAACTGGGTGGCGCATGGTGTAGTATCCATCGAATCTATCGGATATATGTAAAGAGAAGAACGCGATAGTGTGATTACCGCGAAGGGGGTATAGGCCAGATGTATGATGCCGGCAAGAGAGACAAGGGAAGCGAGAGTAAAGAATTAAAATGCGCACGCAATGCTTCTCCGGTAGTGCGAATGCTGAAAACTATCCCCAAGAGGTATATGGTCGTCAAATCGTTATAGTATGGAAACAAGGCTTTCCGTCGTTCTTCCGCGTCTCTTTATCTTCCACGAGGTATGTGTGTTTACGAGTTTACATGGTCAACGATTTAGGAAATATGTCTCTACGCTTTGAATAGACAGCGTATGTGGTTGGGTATGACCAAGGAAAAAAGATCGACATCAATTTCCATAGGGAAACGGAAAAGAAGCGAACGGAGACAGATCACTCCAACATCCGGCTCCTCGCCGAAATCTCCTCATCACTCAAAGCAGCCATCCAGACGCACTTGGCGATGATGTCTGGATTGGCTTTGAGATCATAATGAGTGCTGGCTTCGAGAAGCCTGAGTAGATTCTTGACAATCGTAGCAGCGGTCTGGTGGCGTTCGAAATTGATGAGCGGCTCGCCTCCTTCACCTTCTCCACTCGACACGGTCGCGGGCTTCTGCGCGTTGTAAATCAGGTCTCGAGTGTAAATGCCAATGAAAGGGATGCATCCATCGTCAAGGTTGACCGTCTCCATCTCGAGTCGCAGGTTGTGGAAGTTCTTCACGGGCTGTACCAGATTCTCCAACTCGCGTAAAGTGCGACGGTCCGCAGCTGGGACAAGATCCCAGGTCTTCGTCAGACGTGCGCAGTCGGCAGACAATAAGGCCACAGTAATCTGGTACATTGTGGCGTAGTTGCGTAGACGACGGGCGTGATCAGCAATATGGATGTACTTGACGACGCAGCGCACACGCTCCTCCAAGTCCTCCGTAAGCACACATTCAGAGACTGCCCATTTGACCATGATGTTGAATCGAGCAATGACGACATCAACACCACGAGGCTCTTGTGTGCGGAGGTACTCAACCCAATCGCGAATTTGAGGAGAAGACTGCTTCCAGCGTAACTCAATCAGTTCCTTCCAATCGATCTCGTCGAGCGCATCCTTCTCGACTATGGTGAACTGCTCCGCCAAAGTCTCTGAGTCGTACGCTAGGACGAATGGGATATGACGCGCTCGATCGGCATTGGATTCGATTCTTGATCTTCGAACAGCATTCATGTCTTTGAGTTCGATGTTAGTCCCTCCAATCTGTGGGTCGGACTTGTTGGCATTGTGCATCGCCTGGAAGTCCTGCACTTTCTGGAAGGCAGGTTGCGGAGCCGTTGCGAGACCGTTAAGCGGAGGCGTAAGACCTGGCGTCGGCAGGCCCTTGTTGAAAACCGTGGAATCCATGTTATTTGGAATTGCCTTGTCGAGGACATTGTCGTTCGTAGGCGGCGTAGGAGGATGACGCAAAGGCTGTGGGACTAGCTCATCGCCAAATTCAAGATCGGCAGGTTGATCGTCGAAGAAGCTTCGAACTCCATGACTTTCACGTCTAGAATCGTTTGGAACGCTGGTCGACAGTTCAGACGAAATATCATCAAACTCTTCCTCAGGATCAAGGAGGAAAGACTGATGAGTCTGGATGGAATTTGGAGATTTTGGCGATCTGGGAAGCGTAGAACCGCGGGGGATTCTTCGCATGCTCTCAGTTTCCTCCACGTGTTCCATGGAAGAGCCAGCAGAAGGATTTTGCTGATCCAACTGAGCAGCGCGCCATGTCTCAGGAGACAACGGCGCCGGCCGAGCGGAATCCATAGATTGCTCGTTGATCCTCTTTCGCGTCATGGCAGCAATATCGCTAGCGCCACGATCAAGAAGGGGAACACTGGAGTAGGAATACTCAGACTGTGCCACTGAACTATCTGGCATGAATGTTGGGGAAGTGTGCTGCTCCGAGGAGGGTGAGGTAACAAATGCACCTGAGATAGGCTGCTCACGATGTGCGGCTGATGAGGCATGGGCCTGTTCTTTGCTCACAGCTGCCTCTTCTTCTCCGCCATGAGAGTCCTCCCGTCTCATCGACTGGGTTGGAGCACCCTTGGGCACGTAAAACTCGGCTGCCTTTGGAGAAGGGTCGGGACTCTTCTTTTCATATTTTCTCTCGAGTTTCAACAGCGCCGACTCGATACCTCCGTCATCATCTTCGTCGTCTGGTAAGGCGGCTAGCCGAGCAACCTCCATCTCGAACGACGGCCTCAACACCGGTTGGGACGAGTGAGTTGCAACCAACGACAAGGATTTTCTAGTGGCCGGGAGTTGCTCAAGATGCTCGGCACCCTCAGTTGTATCGGGGGCGCTGTTCCACATGTCATTCCAAGCGGCGGTAAGGGGTGGGAAGGCCATGGAATTTGTCACGGAATGGGTGAAATTGGATACAGAACCGGTAGATCTCGGGCGCTCTATGGGGCCCAAATCATGGACGTTTGCAACACCGCGAAGATCTCCACCAGGACGCCTTCGCAACATACGTCCGGGTGGTGGCGCTGGTGCACGTTCCAGATGAAAAGGATCGTTGTCAGAGGATCGGGTCATCGCATCCGAGTCAATGCTGTAGCCGGGTCTATGGCGAGTCATCCCACTGTGAAATGATGCAAACCTCCGCAGAGAGTATGAGCTTGAAACAGCGCGATTTGGGTGCATTGATTTCGAATGTCTCAGTATCGACGGACGGCTTGACGGAAGACCTGGAACCGGTTCTGCTTCGGAAGCCTCTGCGTCGCCATTCGAAAATGACATCGCTTCTGGGTTCATGGCAGTAGATTGGAGGGCGACATCGGGGTGCATTGTAACTGGTGGAAGAGAGACTGGCTCGTCAGAGCGGGAACGTGTCTCCGATGCAGCTTTATCTGGCTCATCACTCTGCCTGAGGGCATCATCGAAGTGTAAGGTGTCTGGGGCAGCAGTCACTGATGGCTGAGATGCGGTGCTTTCTTCAGCGGGAATGGCTCCAGACATGACCGGTGGCACTGGTGGCGCTCCGGTATCGTCGAAAATCAAGATGGATCCGCTACCCATGGTGACCTTACTCAGGCCTCGCTCGACTCCAGGGCGAGCCTCCCGCGACCCATCACTGATAGGATGGGTGTCAGCCCTCGTCGGCTCACTTGCGGGCCGCTCCGGGCTGTTGTGAAGTGGGGAAACCCCACTACCACGAGCGTGTCCTTCCTTCTCAAGCTCTTCTTCAAGAGCACGCCTAAAGCTCTCCGCAACACGTTGAGCAAGCACGTCAACACGAGCCTGCTGCCTAGCGCGTGTTTGTCTCCTTTTTTGGATACCTGCTTGCGACGAATGTGTGAAAACCGCGGTGCTCATCGAGTCTCTCGCTGCCGTTTGATTGGAAGCGTCGCTCGGTTGTTGGCCATGCGCAGTCATTGGGCCGCCCTGTCTACTGCTCAGTGCTCGTCGCACACTGCCAAGGATTTTCTTCATTCCAGGATTCGCCAGATTAGATTTCGAAGTATTTGGAGGCGTCCCAGATACGTTCATGACCAGATCGAAATGCGACCTCATTGGTCGTAATTCTCCCGTCGGTCGAAGGTTGATATAAGGAGAGTCCGGTTGGAACAGCGCGCCTCGAACAATGCTACCTGGAAACTGCTGAAGAGTAAGTCTACGGTCCAGATCCTGTGACTGGGAGCGACCCCTCGACATGGAAGAATGAGCCCGGTGGTCCCTTAGAGCGTCCGAGAAACTTCCACTCCGCTTGTGGCCGTGGGCTGCGGGACGACGGTGCTGGGATGAAGGAAGCGAAGCGATGGTCGTCGAGCCTGCGGGTACAGGATGAGGATACAGAGGCATCTCCGTTCCGTGTTCAGTACGGTACAGTGCCTTGAGTGGGATCGAGCACGACATAACATGCATGCTAAGCTCGCTCGCCGGCGAGAGCGGGATCGTGCTGTTGTCGTGTATTTCCCCTGGTGATGCCGTGATTGAAGTCTGGGGAATGTGGCGGGAGCTTTTTGCCCATTCTGGAGATCTGTCGATCGGAGAAACTGGATGCATGTTCAAAGGCTGAACGGTGTTTTTGATTTTCCTTGGAGGCGTCTTCGGGGGCTCTGAATGGCTGGATTCGACGGCAGCAGGGGCTGCGGCCGCAACGTCCGCCAAACCGTTCAGTTGAGTGGAGAACTCCAATTCAGCCTGGCCCCCTGGTAGAATATCCTCATCTGGCTCATCCCTGCCAATGGCTTCAACATCGTCCCAAAAAAGAGCACACGTTCTCCGCCAGCACTTCTTCAATTCCCCAATGATTTTCAAGTCACCGCCTCCTCCATCCGCGCGTTTCTGAAGGTCCTTGTAAAGTTCGTTGACGAGCTTACAGAAGTGTTCCCGAAGATTTTTGAAGGGAAGGAAGTCCTCGGTAAAATAATTGAGAATCCAGTGACGGAGTGCAACGAAGGTACGTACTCGCACAATGCGTCCAAAATCGTCCGAGCGCTCGACCGCCCATCGCAAGCGAGCTATCAAGTAGGCAATCAGATCGCCGATTGTCAGGTACGATCGGAACGTCAGAAAGAAATCGGAGAGGAGCTCGTAGTCCAAGAAACTAGGAGATGTGATGTGAGCTATAAGTCGAGCAGGCGTTGCCGCGACTATCTCGCCATTTGGAGAATATCGAACGACTGAAGGGTCGTCAGGGTTGGTCGTGAAGGAGTCATAGATCCGGGGACAGATGGGAACAGTGGGAATGAGGGGGGTTAAGGGCGTTGAAGAGCCTTGGGTGGATGGCTCAATGTAAGTGATTGGACGGTCGTAGAAGCGTGTTCTCGACGAAATGTCGGAATAACGCTGCGAGTTGCGGTTCAGCATTGGGCCGGGGGCAGGAAACAGGGTCCCCAGGGTGGGAGTGAGCTTATTGGAAAACAGCGAGGAGCGGAAGTCGTCGGTGGCCGAAGTTCGCGTGTAGACGGAGCTGCGCAGAATGGCGGTGCCGTGAGTGCTGAATCGTGGATTGCCCAGGCGGTAGTGGGGAATGGGCACGTCCAGCACGGGGAACGACGACGTGTCTGCGGTCCGCGGCCTCGACGCCTTCGGGCGGTCAATGACGACCTTGAACGTGTTCGAGTCGATGCTCTGAGAGCGAGCGTGGTCATTGATGGTGGAGAAGGAATGCGAGCGAGCGTGGTGCGAGGGGCGGCGGGCCCTCGACGTGGACTTGGTGACGCCAGGAGCCTTCACCGCCGGGGCGGGACTGCGGACGGGCGTGCGTGCTGGAGTCGGAGTGTGCGAACCGGAGGGCGCGCTGTCGTGCCATCCATTGCTCGGCCGTCGCGGAATGCGTCCGTCAGGCGCAAGGCTGTCGGGAGGCGTGATGGGCGGGAAGACGAAGGGCGCAGGCGCCGGGCGCGTCCGCGGCGTGCTCGAGCGAGGGACGGGCCTGGGGCAACGGCATTGGTTAGCTGGAGTGGTTGCGCGGCGCCTCGCTCGCGTAGAGAAATTTCGAGGCTTGCTGGGGCTTGCAGGGTAGGTGTTGTTACCTGAGGTAGATGATGCCGTTGCTGCCGACGTTGCTCACGGCGAAGCGTCCTCCACCCGCGCCGCGACTCTGCGCGCCGTCGTCGGTCCTCACGGTGCTGCTGCTGCCGCCACGGGTGCGGGCGCGCAGCTGCTCGGTGCTGTTCTTCGCGCGGCGCAGCGAGTTCTGCCTGTTCCTTCGGAGGTCGGCCGCCTTCTGTTTCGCGCTATGGGGCCTCTGCGCTGCTGGGATATGGGCTGCTGCTGGTTGGCCCAGCCACCGAGGGCCGTGGTCCTGCGCTTGCGCAGACATGGCCATCGTCATGCATGCTGGAGCGCGGGGGGCGAGGGCGAGGGCGAGGGCGAGGGCGGAGGGCGAAGAGGGTCTATCGGCGAGCGGAGCGGGCGCGCATGTCGGTGGTGTTGAGGAACTAGGTGTCGAAGGGAGGGAGGGCGACGAGAGAGAGAGGATGCACGGCCGACGACGTCAAGGAAGTCTGGGCCAGGTTGAGCGTGGTTCGGTGGCTTGTCCAGGGCGAGATGAGATATACGAACCGTGCCCTGGCCCGGCCGGTAATTGAGCAATTACGCTGGCTGGCACTGCGCGACAGAGAGCTGGGCAATTTTCATGCGCGAGCGTTGAGGGCGAGGCAGCGGAGGCAACGCGCAATCTGGACGAATGGCCCGCCGCTGGGGACTCCTCGTCTTCAGCGCCAGCGCGGAGCGGAGCCTGGCAGTTGTGCAGCAGCGCGCAGCCTGCGGGATGCCCGAGAGGCCCCCGGCCGGCGCGCCCGCCAGCGCCAGCCAGCCCGGCTCGCAGCCCCAGGCCCAGTCCCAGTCAGTCAGTCATCCTGCCAACAACCAGCCGCAAAAAGCCTGCCACTGCCTACCAGAGCCGGCTGCCCGCGTGCTCATTGGCACAAATGCCACAAACGCAGTCGCTGCATCATGCATCGCGTCTGTGCCACCCCTCGCCCGGCCTGCAGCTGCATGCCTGCCTGCCTGTCCTCGCCTGTGGCCGCCTCATAGCAACGGCACCAGCACCAGCACCAGCACCGGCACCAGCGCTCAGCTACGCGGCGGCCGCTCGTCCACCAGCCCGCCCGCGCGCTCGCCAGCCGGCCCACGGGCGATTGGATCTGTCGCCGTGGCATTCGGCTGGCACGCACCGCACGTGGCCACCGGGGCTTGGGCGCGGGCGAGCTGCTGCTTGCGGGCCCATCTCCGTCGCAGCTCTGGGACCGAGTGTGGAGGGCGCCGCCGCGATAGGCTTTCCGCCTTTTTCGAGAAGCCTTTTGACCTTCACTCCTCTCCCCAATGCCTGCGTCCTCGCCGCCGCCTTCTCTGACGCCACCGCGATCGCCCCTAGCGCGAACCACTGCGTTGCTCTGCCGAGTCGAACGCGCTGAGATCGCCGCCGCCCGCCCTTCCCTAGTACTGCTGCCCGAGGCCCGTCCAGCTGCCGGCGCCTGCGCCTGCGAGGCCTTCTCCGCGCGGAGGCGACGAACAGGTGTTTGGTTTGGGCATCGAGACGGACGGGGGGGGTTGCGCAGATCATAGCGTCAAGAGCGTGCAGGTGCGCAGCAGTCGAACACTAGTTCTCGGCCGCCAGAGGGAGCAGGTTGACAAGCGCGCAGGCCGGTGGGCGTTGTCAGTTGCCGCTTCGGGGCTTGCTTGGGCGGAATTGCAAGCCATGTCCCTGCAGGACTCGCCTGCTGGAGAAGCCGACTGGCTTCACCTGAACCCCTCCGCCCGCCGGTGGACGTCATCCGTCACAGCCAATCCCGTCCAGGTCGAAGCGTTCCATCACTGCCTTCCCGAGTTCAATGAAACGCCGCTTGTGTCTCTGCCTGCCGTCGCCAGCGAGCTCGGCCTTGCCCGCGTGCTGGTCAAGGACGAGTCGCGCCGTCTGGGCCTGCCCGCGTTCAAGATCTTGGGTGCAGCATGGGCTGTCTATCGGGCCGCCGCGGCGCGAATTAGACTGCCGCCCACCGTGTCGTTGCGCCTGGTCACCTGTGCCGACGGCAACTGGGGCCGCGCCGTTGCACGCATGGCTAGCTACCTGGACCTTCCCGGCGCGTATCTTTGTGCCGATGAACATGGATCAGACCACCCGCGACCACACATAAAGAGCGAGGGTGCCGAGGTGTGCGTCGTCGATCAGGACTGCGACGGAAGAAGCAGAAGCGAGCGACGGACTATTGGTTATGGACACGTCGTGGCCTGGCTACGAGGAGATGCCAACCTGCGTAGTCGAAGGCTATTATACGATGCTCCGGGAAACTGACCGCCAAGTGGTCGAGCTCACTGGCCGTCCTGCGACGTGCGCAATAGCTTCCGTCGGCGTAGGGTCATGGGCTCAAGCCGTTACTCTGCACTATAAGAGCTAGCAACCCTCGGCCACCGTTGTCACAGCCGAGCCAACGACAGCCGCATGTTTACAAACCAGCCTGAAAACCGGCATGATCGCCCCCATTCAGACGGAAGACACAATCATGATGCGGCACCGTATCCTCATTGGCCTGGCCAGCCCTCCGCGGCGGCGTTGATGCAAGTGTCACCATAACGAATTTGGAATCCCATAAGGCTGTTCAAGCTTTACGCGCGGGTGGAGTCATTGGTGGGCCTTGCGGCGCCGCTCGCCTGGCAACCTTGCGCAAGCTGAGCCAGGACTCCACCATCAAGAGCTCACTTGGCCTAGGTTCAGAGTCTGTGGTCGTGCTTTTTTGTACTGAAGGGATCAGGCCAATACAGCATTCCAGAAGAATAAACCAGAACGGCTTGGCTGGGGGTTTTGCTCTCTGAGTCGGATAAGATTACCTGTTGACATCTCGCTTAAGAGCTCGAAACCTTTTCGTTACCCCAACTTGATTTGATGACCTTTTTTTTTTCTTTCCCATTTACGTTCGTAGATGCACTATATCTCAATCTATTTCAGCGCCAGGGACGTTCTTGTCCTTCAACGCCCAGCCGTTACCCCGGGCTGCTGTCGAACACGGCATTTTCTGTTCATGAATCGATCTGACACGTCTCGACGTTGCCCCTGGAAAAGCAGCCACAAAAGGTCTCTGTACCGCCCGCTGTTTCTTCTTGGCGCGACATTCTTGACGCAGGTGTAAGTGGCGGCAGAGTTTCAACAGTCGCAGGGAAGAACCATGGTCAGCATGATTCTTGCCGTTCTACTCACAAATCTTTTTCCGCTTTCCCCTCCTGTAACCCGGATACGCGTCGAAAGGGCTGATGCAAGTACGTGCATTCAGCTTATTACATCTCGGGGTATTTGGATTTCTCGGCTTTAGGCAGATACTTTCAAGAGGCCCATGGAGAATTCGGAACGAGTAAGAGCTTCTGTGCGCCTCCGTTGGTCAAAGCGGTTTCATCGTCACTTTTCTCAGTCCTGCTAACCTCGTCCTCACCTTTGCCCACTTACTCACGCGCTCTTTGAGACCCACCTTACTCCTTACATCTCCCCTGCTTTCACTACCTACCCGAGGTCGGAAATGTGTTCCGAAACTCTTACAATTTGTAGCCTTGTGTTCCAACTCGGTTGCACATTGCTCATCGCTAAGCTGGTGCATCGACCATATCTGAAAATCTCTGCCATGCTGTGTGTTCACAGTCGTGAAGACAAGGTATGGGTTGGAGATGTTGCTCGGCGGTATCAGGCGGAGAGATGGCGATGAAGCAAGAAGTAGCAGTCGGCAAGCTGACTAACAAGGCGCGACCAAATACTAGGCGAGGAAAAAGGCCAACAACGGAGGCGAGAGCAAATCGGCCGCGAGTTTTACGGCTTCGTCCGTCCTATCCGTAACCACCAGCCGAGGCGAGAATCGAAAAAAAAAAAAAAAAAAAGTTGCAACAAATGCGTCTTCGGCAGCAGACCTCTAGCAAAACCTTGGGAGGTTGGGTTGGCTGAATGGTGAGGAATCGAGGTTTGCATCATGTCCATATATCATTCGGTCTGTTTGGCTCCTACAATCAGTTGCCATAATTGACCATAGATTCCACGTCCTGATGGTCCGGGATGATGCTGTCCAAACATAAAAGAAACATCATCTGCTTATTGTAGTGAGGCTCATCGCTTCTCCGGAGGACTCTAAAATGGCACCAACCAGTATCCGGAGTCTAGCAATGCAGCATAGCGCTCAAGCGCACGGTGCGGCACGACCCGCCACCCGTCTTTAAGCTGCAGGTGGTGGTGAAACCGCCGCGTTGATATTCACGAAGACACGAAAGCGGTTGGTTCCAGCCCGGTGCCTCTTCGGTGCGGGAACGCAGATGGCGCGTAACCGCCACGAATGGCTCTTCCGAAGTCAAAAAGTTCAAGACAATCTCGTCGGTCCAGTGTGATGGCTCCGATGAAAAATATGAACGATGCTGCGGGGGTGATGGATTGCTGCGCCTTTAGCAGAGCACGCTGTCCTTCAGTCTCTGGCCAAGGAAAGTCAGCGACGTTCTGGCTCGCAGTATGCCTGTCAGATTCGATGGCCTAGTCGTCCTGATGAATGGTAGGCAATTTAATTTTCTTCGTCCGAGTGCGCAGCTGAATTCGACTTTGATTCGCTTCACGCGGTTAACGCTTTTTTTTTGTGTGTGGAATAGGACGAACTGTCGATGAAGAATTCTGGATAAATCGAGAGTTAGCAAAAACAAATTCAGCTTCAGTTGGATGGCTGAAAATGCCTGTCGTCGATGCAATTACTTGCCAAAGTAGCGTCGAGAGGATGTGAGCGCCCACGGCTGCGCCACCGCGAAACTTCGAAAAAGAGGAAGCGAATCTTTACAGGAACCATAGGTTGTCTTAAGGAAATATTCACGTGTGTGGTCACCTCATCCAACACACTCTCTTGCCATGTCCGGTAAGTGGGGCGAATCCACATTGGCATGTGCTGAATTTCCTAGAGGGGAAAACCGGGGAGCATGGCGTTGCTGACGGAGAAAGTGATCAGTTACACAGCAGCATTTGTGAGCAGCGTGATCGGGCCTTTCAGCTGAGGCTGCCCCTCGAAGACTCCTGAATGAACCTCAGGCCATGGAGCTCACCAAGCCACCGCTCAAGCCGTCCGGTCAAAATTGCGACTCGAAAGTCTCAGTGTACGACTTGATGACCAAAGCCACTTTCAATACGAGATGTACGTAATCAGCCACAAATGGAGCCCACCCGCTCTCGCGTAATGCGTGAGGGCTGCCAAGGCATGCGGCGCCCTGTTGGACGGACGCTGTATCCAGAAAAACCAACTGGGTGAAGTCGATTGGCTCAACATTCTGGTCTTGGGAGGGGGCGGTGTGGGCCTTGAAGAGTCTGGAGCGATGACGTGGCAGAGGCGTGGAATGCAGCTGGGTTTTGGAAGAGCGCTGTATGCCATCGAAAGGAAGGACATTCCGCGATGCTGATACATGTGCGCTCAGACACTGCGAGGTACGAAAATCCTGCTGAATTTATGTACCCATCGGCACGCGAATACGTCAGATGCCGAGCTGGGGCAGATGATCGGCTGCCCACTCTCCGGCGATTCCGATCAGCACACTCTCTAGTCGCGCGCCTGGCCGACTTTGTTAATGGCGGGTTGCCTCTCCCTCCCTTCCAGTCGACCGCTTCCTCTTGAATCTCCACGAACAAGCTGCTTGGCTGCTTGGCTGTCCATATCCGCACCCAGAGGTGCCAGATCCGGGTGCGGCCATGCTGTGAATGTCGTGCAGAAAAGCTTAAGGTAGTTGGGCGCTCTCAGGAGAGAATCCCGGAACTCAGCACTAATTAAGCGAGTGACTCGTATACCCCCCCCCCCTCCCACGTGCTGCCTATATATATCTTTTGGCCTCATAACCCCGGCTCGCCGTGGCCACAGACCCATCATCATGTTCATACCACAAACAAAGTCGGAGTGGGCCTTTTTCGGCACTGCCGCCGCCCAAGCCGGCGTCATCACCGCTCTCCAACTGTCAGTCCATGCGCGCGTTCCATCTACGTCTGTGCTAACTAACTTCTGAACAGCTTCGTCCTCGCGCGTTATCTCCGTTGGGTCAACCCAAGCGTCTATGAGGTCTCTCGATCTTACACTATCCCCGTTACCTTTGCCATCTTCGTCTTCGGTGTACTGTATCAGTTCTTCTTGGCCTGGGATTCTCTCCGTCTGAAGAACAACATACAACTGTTCGCCCAAGCCGTCTGCAACGTCTGCCTTTGCGTTGCGACCGCCCTGCAATATGAACAAGTCCAGCAAGTGGTCAAGGAACTGCCTCCCAATCGTGATAGGCACGACAAGCCGCTTGTCAAAGTCCACATCGATATATGGACCCAGATTCGACCGGCCTTGGTTGCTTCCATAGCTGTCATCTGCATCTGCAGCCTTGCTATGGTTGGTTTGGCAATCAAGCTTCACAAGCAGTTCGCATGGGCTCTTTATAAGGACATCAACGCCAACTCCAGTCTAAGAAGGAGGTATCTTGTCTACCAGGTATGCCTGCCGAACACCGTCCTGCATTAGTCATACTCACCGTGCACAGATCTTCCTGGTCTTGATGAAGCTGGCCTTTTATTTCGTCGTCTCCTTCGTCATCATCTATGGCTTCGTCGACGTGCATTACGAACAACCCGAGTTTGCCCTTACTATGACAATCATCCCAGCTGCGATGATTCAGATCCTCTTATCGGCCTTCTTCACCCGCCGGGAGAACCGTATTGGGATGGCAACTACTATCGTAAGTTTCAGTCTCTGCGTCGTTCCACACAATCGCACGCTTATACGTTTCATAGCTGGTCTACGCTGGAGCCGTCGCCTACCTTGTCAGCAGGATACTTGTCCTCCTCGGCAACGGCCTCCGCTCTAAAACGATCATGAAGGACGAAATACTCTTCTTCGCCTTCGTCGCCCTGATACTGACCTTCTCAACTCTGGTCGCCTCGATAATGTGCATGATCAATTTCGGACACGGACTAAGACCTCACCTCCTCGGCCTCACGCACAAAAAGGCGCCGCAGGACCCTGAAGATGCCTACCGCTTCGAGCGCCTCTCCCATGCTGCCCCGCCCCCAGAATTCCTATCGCCACGCCGCTTCGCCCTCGACTGAGCAAGCCCCTCAACCTATCCATCGCAAAGTATGAAAGAAAGTCCACCTCAGGAACCTCTTCCGCCCGACCGTTCTCACGCCGCGCCCTCCTTCTTCACCACCCCCTTCCGCAAATGCGGCGGCCTCTGCTCATCCCCCGGGTCCAGCACGACCTCCAGCGGCACCTCCCTCCCGTCTCCAGCATTCCGATACCTCTCTTCCATCTCGCGCTTCTGCGCGTCGCCGAACGCCGGCGAGCTCGCAAAAACGACGTCGTACACCTCGCGCACCTGCTCCGGCGCGAGCTGCCGGTAGTCGACGACGCCACCCGCGGCGTCGAAGCTGCGCAAAACGCCGTCCGTGCCCAGGTGCGCGCATCCCTTGCCCGACGGGTCGTGCTCGAGGCCGGCGGTGATTTCGCGCACGCGCCGCACGTGTTCGGGCAGGGGCTTTTGCTGTTGGGAGCAAGGCTGAGGGCGGTGTTAGTTTGGGGTGGGACGTTCTGATGGTGGGCGGGAGGGCGCACGTTGTCACACATGGTTGAGCCTGGTGAAGAGACGGTGTGTTGTGGGATTGAAGGAGCGCGGGACGGATATAAGGTGCTTGACGGCTCTTATGCAGCGTTCGGAATGCGATGGCGGACACGCGACCAGTGGAGGATTTTGCTGGTGGGGATTCCGTGCGCTCTTCCTTTTGGCACAGCCACTTCCTTCAAACAGCTGCCAACAGGCAGCAAGCAGGGGCCTCCAGCCGCCATTCAGTGGGGAGCTACAAGAAAGTAAGGATGTATAGGCGGACTACAAGGCCCTCCCTTATTCCAGTTGAGAAGGAGATGCCGTCGCTTTCGGGAATACTACTAGCTATAGAGAGTGAACTATAGTAGGTGCTGAAAGAAATCACACCTCGCTTCGCAGTAGCAGGCCACTTGTGACAATAATTTCCTAAAAAAAAAAAAAAAAAAGGCTCATGGAAACTTGGCGCTGTCATCCAGGCGTACATATCCCCAACCTCGTAAACCACCACGTCCAAACGAATGTTTCAACTGCCACGAAACCTGTGTTGCGCTCTAAAGAAGAAAGAGGATGGAAAATCGATGTACCACACTATGTGGGACGAGGATTAATGAGATAAAAACAAATCAGACTATCTGATTTCGAGGCTCAGTTCATGATGCATGTGCTTCAGCCGTTATTTCAGCGTGGAGAGCGTGTATATTGATAAGACCAACTAATCACCGCGGGCTGGCACAGCCGTAGCTATTATTATTCCAAGCCGCGTATCCCTTGCTCGCCCCAATTCAGACCGTAATGCCGTATTGCTGCGCCGTTGATTTGGAGACGGCTGCATCAAAGGGAGGCTTTGGCGTCACCGGCACGTAGAAGCGAGTTCTGTGCATCTTGGGGGTGATGCCGACACCTGTGGACTCTTTGAGGATCCAGTCCAGATCCACATAACCCTTAATGTCCATTTCTCTACCTTCTACACGTATTGACCCCTCCCAGGGTTGGATCTCTTGTTGTGATTCTCGGAGTATGTTCTGGGACACCATGCTGGTGGTGTGTGAATCACTCATCACAGAAAGCTGTGCGAGGATTAAAAATTGGTGACCTGGCTCTGGTTCTGAGCGGAACTCGATCTGGTGAGTGGGGTATGGATATGACTGTTGCTATTCACGAGGTTAGAGTGAGTACTGAGAGAGATGTCTAAGCCGAATCGTGGGCAAGAGGTCACCGAGGCAAAGGGTGTACCTTGTTTTGCGACTTGCAACCAAAACACGTCAAATAGAATTTCATGATTGACTAACGCTGGGACTCCAAATTGTTGGGGACGATAACGTTGAGGCCCGTGAATATGCTTGCCATCTTCACCGAAGTCTTTTAACAATCTGCTCGGGGTACTGGTGTGTAAGAGTTTCACCACAGCACACGAGGCTAGCCATAGCGTCAAGCTCCACAAGGCTTCCGTTGATTGCTTACAGATCCCAGTACGCTCATGCCAGAAAACGTGTCCAGAACCAGACGGCTCAGATCTTTCGCCTTGCTACAGCCTTATGCGACCATGAAGAGGTCACTGTTTCCGTGAAAGAGCCATGGACAGTAACAGAGATTCCAAGAAAACGAAAAGAAGAAAGCGGCTTTCTATCTGTCCGGTGCGATATGACGAAGGCCTCCAAACTGGAGAGCTCGACGACGTTGGAACCGATCGTGCTCAAGACAGATTCGAATTCTTGACTCTGCTAATTCTCCATTGGCCCGCCAAAAGTGGGGTAACACAGTCGTTTGCGGACTTCTGCAGAATATTGGAAAGACTTGATTCGTTATGGTGATGATCAACATTGTTGATGCAGCTATGCACTGCAATGCTGACAGCAGTCTGCAGGGATGCTGTGGAGGCCGCACGCCGCCTTCCAACCCCAATGGTGTGCATCCAGGAAGATAGACTGATATGTGATGTCGTTCTCTAGTATTTATCCTCAGGTCGCAATTGCTCTGCATCCACACTGAAGTACGCATGTGGCAGACTTGATGCGTAGATCGATTGGCCGTCAAGATTGTGTGACCTGGAATCGAGCGCAAGGATCTGACTCTGTTCACTGGCAGCTGAAGCTCAAAGTTCATGTGATTAATTGTGCTCACTCAAGCTAGAGCAGTCGATTAAGTTATGTAAAGAAGCTACGAACTCTAGAATGAGTTCTATATAGGGAAGTTATATATCCTCGGCGTAGGGAATATAAGTAAAGTTTTGTCTTGCATCTGAAAAATGCTGAGCAAGACGAGCAGCATTCTGCTCACATGCTTTTCTGGAAGATACAATATCCTGCATCAACCGAGGGCCAAGAAACTTAGTGGTGTGCAGCAGGCGACTTCCAGCGTTGCTCGGATCAATCCGTACGGACAAATAAAGGTTGGGTATCCGCGCCATGGCAAAAGCCACTCTTGGCAAGGGTGACGAGGCCTGTATTGAAGTATTGCATGTAATTCAAGCTGAAGGAGTTCTAAAACATATTTTGAGTGTAGATAACACATAATAGATATGTACAGAGGCTCTACTCAGTGTAGTCCCCTTCTAAATATCATCGGCGCGAAATTTATTTTTTTCAGACCTTCAGCTCTTGATGAGCTCAAGCCTTATCCATTTGTCACTAGGAGCCGTATCCTAAAGAAATCATTACATACGTATGGCTTGTTAGGATGCTACACCTTGTCAATTATGTGGCTTATTCATCAATATCTAAGTAAGCTCCCATGCAATGGTGCATACGCATCCTGAACGAGCTCCGATATTATCATCCCCGGTAGATGCCCGCGATTTTGATTTCTGAAGCCAGATTGTTGATTAACTTTTTCAAATTTCATGACTTTATTTGGATCTGGTGTGGAAGGGCTGCGGTTTTTTTTTTTTTCTATTAACCATCTGTTTCAAGAGAATTCTCCTAGGAAGGCCGTTGGCGGTCCCACGTCTCAACCACTTTTGCGAGCCTGAAAATTGCTCATAGACTGCCGTCTCTACCATTCAGAGACATGAAACAACATTGTCAAGTCTTAACTAACAATCTGGAGTAGAAGAACACTCTTTCAGACACGTGAACATAACAACTTCTCACTTTTGACGTGATATTGATGATATTGAACTGAGTAATTGATGGGGTGCTGTAATGAGCAGTAATGATGAGTAGAATGAATGAATTGGCATGCTGGTGAAAAACACCGAATGAGGGTGATTATATATATTCAGTATACGCTAATGAGTAAGCGAAATTGGTGGCGGAATTAAGTGTGAAAGGAATGTGCTATAGTAATGAAACGACGACTGCAATACCAGTGTTTGACAGATGATCAATATTCATTCTATAGATGTGTCCAAGCCGTAGCTTTGGCTTTCAGAGCTTCGGACTTCCACCCACAAACTGGAATCGCAACGCGCCACCTAAACCCAGCATGAACTCAGAAACAATTAGGGCGTCCGTGCAGCAAAAGTGGCAATTGCCTTTTTGCCTTGTCGTTTACGGCTGATACGCGGAGAAGGTAAGCCATGAGGCTGAACGTCATACGCAATGCTCAAGTTGAGATAAGTCACCCTATGACAGAAAAGCTGGAGCTGCCTCCTTGATGCACTCCTGTGTTCACAGCCAGCCTGATCTGATTTCGTGCTCAAGAGCAGAAAGAGAAGTCAACAACAATGTCGCGTCACGGACTGTCCGAACTTCCTGTGTATGAATCCCGTTCACAACACCCACCGTCCCAGAGAACATCTTCCACTCGTTCAGTGACCCCTTTAAGCTTGGAGTCTGGCCTTCCATCAGTGACAGACCATGATCCGGACCCTCCATCGGGATATCCCAAGCTCGCCGTACAGATGGGATTGATGCCAGAAGTAGCCATCTTCCGTAGATTTGGCTTCCTCAACGCTCAGAACATTCTATATATGCAGGCCGAACTAGTCAGTCTGGAGGAAGACCTGCGAAGGCTGCAAGCGAGAGACGATATGCGGTCAGGGCGTCCTTCCCGATATGCGAAGAACTGGTATATGCTTAGCGAGTCTACGGATGATGGTAACGATGACCAATGGATGCTGGTCCTGAAAATTCGCCAGAAGCTCAAGGAGTACAGTACGTTTATCACTCGAAGCTTCATTGTCATCGCCTTTATATTCCTCCTGTATTGCAACCTACACTAATCGACCAGTTATTCCCAACATCTCACTCTTCTCTCCTATTCTCCCCACCCGCTGCTCTGCCATGACTTCTTTTTTTTTTTTCTTTTGGGCGCCATCACTCTTAGCGTTTGCGGCAGGTATTATTGGCGGATTCATTTCTTCATGCACCGGTCCCAGTCGTTCTGGAAACCCCCAAAGCTTAGGCTCTGTTTAACCTATCTAACCGACTGGCATTGATATCACTGATTCGACTGTAGATGAAGCGCTCATTCAGCAGCGCAAAATCGTCTCGACCGAAGCACCGAGCCCGTATGACCTCCGCTACATCCAGCGCTACCTCGAGTGCCCGGAGATGGAAGCCGGCATGCTAAGCGGCAAAGATGCCGACCTCTGGGGCGACACCCACGACCCGGAGACCCGCGCACCAGACCTCATTGCCCTGCTTCCCCGCCGCAAGGAGGACTTCTTCTCTAATTGGGTGATGGAGAGTGCCGTTAACAAGTTACTGCGCATAATGGCCGGTCGAAAGCCTACAACAACTACAAGGAAAGGGATGGCGAAGGGCAGCCTCCGGGACATGATGGTGGGCATTCACGACTCAGTGATGTTCCGCGGCACACTCGTAATCGCAAGCGTCCTGGCGTCGGCCCTCCCGATCCTCTCCATCGCGATCCTGTTCTGCGTGCACTCGCTGAAGGTGCGACTAGGCTTGATCGCGGTGTTCAACCTTCTGGTGTCGTTCTCGATGGCGGCCTTTACGTCGGCAAAGCGCAGCGAGGTTTTCGCCGTGTCGGCAGCGTTCTCCGCCGTGCAGGTCGTCTTCGTGCAAGTGGGTACTAGTGGAACGGATAATGTTGGGCAATAATTGTGTCAATGGATTGCGCGAGTGAGTGAGAAGATTCGTCATTCGTGCCACTCAGTGTGACTGTGTACGTGTACGTATTGTTCGTAAGCTCATAAGTCGAGTCGCCGGGCTGTGAACGGTTGATATCGCCACGATCACTTCCCTTGACCAGAGAAAGATTTTCCAATTTAAGAAAAAAAAAAAGAGAAAAGGAAGCAGGGATTATGATCAAAGAAAGAACGAGAACAGTTTGTTGACCGTCAAGGAAGATTTATCAATCTGAGTTACCCAAAACCTCCCTACCCGCCAGATATTGAAACATGTGGATCATACCGGAATGAAGAGGACGTTATTTGGTGATTGTTTACGCAAATGAAAAAGAAAGACTATGGTAGGTGGCGTATATTGGCTGTTATTTATTGCAATCTGGTGAATATTTGGAACCCTGTTGGAGAGCTGGAGCGTAATATGCAAAGAACCAGATCCAGCGGGGTTTAATTCTTCCTGGGCTTGGGCGTAAACTGAGACGTATTCTTCGGCGCGGACTTGTTCTTATTGTCTTGGTACTCACGCTCAGCAGCTCTGATAGCTTGATGCGCAGCACGTCTGTTTGGGTCTATCAGAGCAATCAGCAAAAGTGGACCGTAATTCTCGTGGTCGGACTGACTGTCTATTGAACTGGTTAGTTGATGGGGTGCTGTGTTGAGCAGTAATGATTAGTAGAATGAATGAATTAGCATGCTAGTAAAAAACACCGAATAAGGGTGATTATATATATTTAGTATACGCTAATAAGTAAGCGAAATTAGTAGCGGAATTAAGTGTAAAAGGAACGTGCTATAATGGAAAAAATAATAACTATAATACTAGTATTTGACACACCCCCTTCGTAAGGTGCGTAGAGTCTTACGAAAAGACCGTAGGGAGCCTTATTAAAAGCTATAGAGGTATTACTTTTACCGTATTAGTATAATAATAAGTAAAATCTTTCTTATAACTTACTAAGCACGTATTAATAATTAAAATTGATAATTTTATGATTTTCTAGGTAGTTGGAAGCGTAAAGAACGAAAAAATAAAGAGTATAGCAGTAGGGAGGTAGTCGTATAACGTGATACCTATATAGGGTACTAGTAAACGAGGTACTTATAACCCTTATAGAGGAAAGAAAGTTAGTAGTAGAGCGAGGGTAGCGAGTATATATAGGGCGTTTTCTGCTAGGCGGTCGGCGAAAACGTAACGTCCGAATGCGGTAGTAGGCGTAACGTCAGAATAAATAATTCGCTATATCGTATAGAATCAACTAGAAAACCTATAGTGTTAAATAGGTTTACCGGTAGGTAACTACTAATTACTCCGTATTTGGTATATCGTATAAATTTAGTAATTATACGAAAGTAAGGTATTATTACCTTATAAGTACTTTCGTTATACTATTAGCTACTATTTTAGCTATCGGCGTCTATTTTAGCTTAATTGTCTATGTCTATACTTTCTAGCGAAGCTAGTGTTAGTGTATATTAATATATCGTAGGCTAGTATTAAGTTTTAGTCCTAATTCGTTTATAAGCTCTAGTGTTTGCCTATTATCGTATTATATTTTAATTTCGTGTCCTAGATTAAAGCTTATATTCTTAAAGAATCTTTTCTACTAAATAGTATAGCGAGCGGTTTCTAATAGTACGAGGAGTTTAGCTTTAGTAGTAGAAGTTAAGACTATACGCTACTTTCTAGCACTCTAGTCTACTAGTATACCGAAAAGGGTAAAGATAAATCCTTAGTAGCTTTTTCTTATATCCGTATCCGTAGCGAATAAGGTATTACTACTAGCTACGAAAGTGCTTTCGCCTATATTAGAGCCGTCTATAAAGAGTGCTCTCCTTCGTATATTTCCTAAGTATATAAGTACTTGCTTCGCTAGCCTTTAATAGTACTCTAAAGGGTTTTATAGGTATTCTAAGAGCTTAGACGTTATAAAAGTAATATTAGGGCGTATAAATATAGAAGTAAAGTTAATCGAACTAACTTTACTCTAGTACTTATAAATTTAAGTAGGAGTTACCTGCCTAGTATTCTTCGCGATTTACTCCTAGGTAGGCAGTAGTGTTAATGTCTTAATACTTTTATCGATATAAAAACGCTTAATAAGTGTCTTTATATATAACTCTTATAAGAGCTATATATACCTTCTATTTCTATTCCGTATAATCTGTACTATAAGGAACTATTATACTTTACTAATTAGGCGTATTTCGTAGTACTAGAAGAGCTTCTTTTAGAAGCTATTAACGTGCTTCTTATAGTTCTTACTATAGGCAACGATAATATCGTCTACGAAGAAGAAGACGATTAGGTATTCGTTTTTAAATAGATATAGAGCTTCTAGTACTTCCTAGAGTCTAAGCTCTTAAAGAGTTTTATAGAGATACTTCTACTAGAGCGCTAGTGCTTGTTTAAGGCCGTATAGTGCTCGTAGTAGGCGTAGTACTTTTCCGGGCTTAATATTCATACCGTTTAGTAGGTAATAGTAGACTTCCTTATCTAGAATAACGTGGGGGAAGGCGTTTACCACGTCGTACTAACGAGTTTCGAAGTCGAAGGCGGTAATAAGTGCTATAAGGGTTCTAAGTATACGTAGAGCTAATATAGTAGTATACGTGTCTTAAGCGGTATACTGCTTATCCCCTCTTATATATATTCGTGCCTTATACTTCGTTAATTAGCCGAATTCGTTAAGTTTATATTTAAATACTTTAGTAAGTAGTATAACCTGTTTTTGCTTATTAATAGCTTCGGTGATTAGCACTTCCTTCTAGACGTTCTTTACTTAGAGCTTCCTTATTTCCTCTTATAGAGCTTCTAAGAACTGCTTCTTATACGGATGAACGAGTAGCTCTTTATAGTTACGTAGTTTAGGAGGGAGGTCGTATGCTTTAGCTTCTAGCCGTGTTATTTTCGGTAAGATAGACTAAGCTGCGTAAAAGGCCGTCTTATACTGGTGGTTTTACTATAATAAAGCTACGTAGGCCGTTTTCCTAAACCTAGTGCGGCGTCCTTTAATAATATTAGAAGGGTTGATTTTAGGAGAGATTTCTACTACTCTTAAGGCCTAATTACCTCTCTATAGCGATTCCTAAGCTTCTTATATTATTATAGTCTTACCCCCTACTCTAGAAGCGCTCTATAATAGTAGTTGATTTTCTACTTTAGGTAAGGCTTTAGGAGTCGGTAATTAACCCTAAGGAGGGTGTATTTTAGGGTCTTTACGGAGACTATAGCTAGGTAATGACTGTTTTATATAAAAATTTGGCCCACTATCGTCCGCGGAGGGCGTAGTTCTCCGTATAGAGCTTTCTTCTTCCTCCTAATTACTCTTACTTTTAGAACTTAAATCGATTATATTATTTAGGTTAAGTATAATTAGTAGGTACTCTATTAGAGGTTCTGCTACTTCTTTAGGTGCCTCTAGTATAAAGGTTTCTTTTTCGTAAGGCTAAAACCTTATTATTTCGTCGAAAGTAATATCTCGTATAATAATAACCCTTTAATCCGGTAGGTACTATATTCGGTAGATATTTCTAGAATTATAGCCGATTAAGTAGCCTACTAGGGCTCTGTCTAATAGTTTATTGGATGACGTAATGGTTTTGTTTAATGTGTAGGCCTTACTGCCGTATACTCGTAAGTGTGCTAGCGAAGGCTTACTACTATATACTAACTCAAATGGAGTTTTCCACTTTAAGCGCCTACTAGGGGTTCGGTTATAAATATAGGCCGCTACGGAGTAGATTTCTAGCTATAGTTCTACTAGAAAGTTGCCTTCTACTCGTAAGGCGCGAGCTTTAGTAGTGAGGACTCCTCCTAACCGTTCTGAATGTCTATTCTATTTAGGAGTATATAGTATAGAAGCCTTCTAGGTAATTCCTTACTTTCTTATAGAGTCGTAAAATATATAAGTTAAGGAGGTCTCGTTATTAGAGCGAAAGAATACGACTTTCTACTTAAAACGGGTTTGAATTAACTAGAAGAACTCCTAAAGAATATCTACGTATTAGTGTTTATTTATATGTGAACGAACGAGTATATAGTTCGTTACTGTATATTCTAGGTGTATAATATATCTATGCTTGTTATACGCGTCTATTATAATAATTATGTTAAATAAGACGCGAAAGAAGGGTTCTAATAACTATTCTTCCTTCTTTTCTAAACGTAAAATAATCTAGTACGCTTTCGTTCTTATATATATATTATAGTACGATTCCTAATTCGATTAAGGTTTAATTTTAGCTTCTTAAGCGGCTTTAGGGAGGTGAGTTATTACTCCTCTGCCTATATAAGCTATAATCTTATGCTAGTAATTAATTAGAAGCTTCCTAGTAGTTGTAGTAGCTAGAGCGTAGCTCGTATTCGGTAAAGTTAACTCCTAGTAGTGTTTAATAAAGTAGGTGTCGTTTTCTACTATAATATCGTAGAAGGTAGACCGATCTACTATCTCGTATATACGTCTTTTACCAGCGTCTATTAAACAGCCTGATTTCTTAATAGTTTAGATTAAGATAAGGTTCGCTAATATATTAGGTACGTAGTAGACGTTCTTAAGGAGTATTTTAACTTCCTTACTATTCCTTTATACTATAATTGGTACGTCTGCGTAGCTTTTAATTAGTTGAGGTCCGCTACCTAAAATAACGTATTTACCGTTTACTGCTAGGCGAATATTCGTAAGTCGTTGTTTTATATATTTGTAGTAAATATAAGCGTTTAAGCTAGTGTCTGTAATCTATAAGAGCTATATCGTAGTAGGACCTTACTTTTAAGCTGAGAAAGCTATTAGTGCCGTCTTTACTATAGCTACGAGTGACCTAACTTTTATAGTTAGTACTATAGGCTTCTTTTAATTAAGAATTCGTTTATTCCTTACTAGTGCTATATCGACTTTCGCCTTAAGTTTAGGGTTCCTAAGTGCGTTATTAACTTTCTCTACTATCTCCTTACGTGGTTGCTAATTCGTAGGACGAATAGATAGATTAATATAATAGTATATAGAGTACTAATAGTGCTTATTATAGAGGTATTTTAGCTTCCTCTATCCTAAAGAATGGCCCCTAAATTCTACTAAGAAGGCTTATTTAGATTGCTTATATAGGTTCCCTTTTAACTCTACCTCGGTTCTATACTGTTTATATATTGTAATAATACTATAGTCTAATAAGAGGTTATTCTTAAGTAGTATTCGTTAGTTTAAGGCGTAGATTTCGTCGTACTTCTAAAGTGTTGCTAGAAAGGCTATACTAGCATACTTAGTAGTTATAAGGGTAAGGTTATTTACTTCTATACGAAATACCTATTCTTCCTATTTATCTATCTATAAGAGGACGTTTTAATAAGTAGGTGGTGTCTAAAGCTTCGTGTATTCTATATATAGCTGTTCGATAATACTATCTTCTAGTGGTGCTACTCGTTTCAAAGGGCGCGAGTTGGCGTCTAGATAATAATCCTTAACTCTCCTAAGAACTAGTTAGTATTAACGTCTAATTAAGTTAGTAATAACCTTAGATAGCTATAAAATACGGTCCTTAGCCTTTAAATAGCGCGAGAAATTCCGTTTATATTCTACTTTAAGTTTATTATTCGACTATAGATTAAGATTTAATAACGAGGAGCCTTATATAGCTAAATTTAGGCTTAGTATAGGTTCCTCTAGTTACGTTAGCTTATTAGGCTTACTAGGGTCGATATATTCGAATATTTTATCGGATTTCGCCTTGATTCTAATAGTGTTAATCTAGTCTTCCTATTTATTAGGGCTAGTTAGTATAACTGGTGCACGTAAGGCTATTATAGCGTATATACTAGTGTTTAACTAGCCTTATATAGCGTAGTCTATACGTAAAGGAAGCGTTCCTTAATAAAATAACTAAAGAGCTTTATGCTTTTAGGTTCGAAGAAGGCGTACGACTCTCGATTAAGTACTTAAACACTAGGTAGTAGCAGTAGTAGGATATACCGATACTACCGTATATATTATTGCCTAGATGCTATAGGTTAACTTATATATATATATTACTCGGAAGGTATTAATACGCGGGCTAGGCTTATAACTATTAAACTGGTTAGTTAATAGGGTGCTATATTAAGTAGTAATAATTAGTAGAATAAATAAATTAGCATGCTGGTGAAAAACACCGAATAAGGGTGATTATATATATTTAGTATACGCTAATGAGTAAGCGAAATTGGTGGCGGAATTAAGTGTGAAAGGAACGTGCTATAATGGAAAAAACAATGACTGCAACACCAGTGTTTGACACTGTCGCAGACTTGGGGCTGTGCGGGCCGGTACCCACCAACACCCCGCACCATCTGACACAAAGACCATGGTTCCAATAGACCCTCCTCAAGCATGATGTCGTAACTGATTAGGAATTTATGAGGAGCGTCTTCGGAAATGACTAGGAAAAGACTGTTCATCGTGTTTCCCTTCGGGAAAATTTCCCGGTTCCTGCAATCCTTGTCCTCGATCTTCCACTTTGCTTCGAATGCTCCGTATATCGGCAACTTTCTGCCATCCACAAGTTTGATGTCGTACGGCGTGTCATTCGGATCTTTGAACCATGAAACATAGTCTTTGGGGATGGAAGACTGAG